>JAQQSZ010000563.1:0-16740 GCA_028646595.1 Phalanger gymnotis | reverse complement strand
GTCCTACAAGGACACTCTCAAGGTCTCTCTGAAGAACTTTGGAATTGATTGTGAGACATGGGAGTCACTGACACAGGACCACCCAGAATGGCATGCCCTCATCAGAGAAGGTGCTGTGCTGTATGAGCAAAGCAGAATTGAAGTAGCTCAAAAGAAATGGGAGATGCCCAAATCTAGAGAATCCAACCCAAATGTTCACGTGGACTATTTGTGCCAGACCTATGGCAGAACATTCCAAGCTCATATTGGTCTGATCAGCCACAGTGGGACACACTGAAACTTGACTCTAGCATAGTGATGTCATTTTGGTCCTCAGAGGAAAACAACCTACCAGCATCCCTGGTGTAAGTCCCACTTGATAATAATAAGTGATTTATTGGATAATTCACTGTATTCATTTTGATAGGATTTCATTTAAAATTTTTGAGGCAGTGTCATTAATAATACTGACTTGTAGTTTACCTTCTGTGTTTTGACTTTCCCTGGTTTTGGTATTAGATCTATATTTGTCTCATTCATAAAAGGATTCTGGTAAGATATTTTCTTATTTGGGGCAATTATTTGTGAAGTATGGCTCCTAACTATCTTCTACAAATTTTTTAGAATTCTCTTCTGATAGTTTGAATATTTCATGTTTTTGGAGGAATTCCTTTAGTTCTTTTATGTTTTTAGTTTGATTTCATAAAGCTGCATAATGTGTTCTGATTATCCTTTTTATTTCTTCTAGTTTTGCTGTGATTTTACCTTTCTTATTTATTATTTTACTGATTTAATTTTCTGCTCACTTCTTTTTATTTGGATTAGCTAAGGGTTTTTTCGGTTTTATTAGTCCTCTCAAAGAACCAGCTTTTAGTTTTATCTGTCATTTCTGTGATTTTTTTGTTTCCAGTTTATCTATTGCCTTCTGATTTTTAATATCTTCTCTTTTGTGCTTAAAAAGTTTATTTAAAAAAATTTTTAAATGCATATTCAGTTTATTAATCTTTTCTTTTTCTATATTCTTAATATATGATTGTAAAGATGCAGTTTCCCCTGAGGACTGTTTTAACTGAATCCCAGAAATTTTGGTATGTTGGTATGTTTGGTAATTGGTATGTTGGTATGTTGTCTCATCCTTGATTTTCTTTTGCAAAGTTACCATTTCTGTCATTTGTCCTTTGACTCAGTCATTATTTAATATGTCATTGTTACTCTCCATTTAGGTTTATATCTTTTTGCTTGTATTCCTTGAACCAGTTTTCATTCTTATTTCATTATGAAATGAAAGGATTGAGTGATTATTTATACCTTTTAAAAGTTATTTGCAGTATCTCTGTGCCCTTGTAGTTAATTTTTGTAAGTTGCATGTGGTGTAAAGAAATATGCATTTTCCTTTGTTGTCCCATTTAGAAGACGCCATAAGTTTTTTAACTCTTGTTTCTCCAAAAGTTTGCTCATCTCTCCTGCTTGCATCTCATTCTACATTTCTTCCTCTCTTTTCCTCGTTACTCATATTGATTCTCCTTGTTCTCTTCTTCAGCTAGTCCTGCTCATTAGTTTTTTTAACATCATACATTTGTCTGCCCTTTTCTAACAAGGGTTTCCCTCACTCTCTTCATTGTCCATCTTCTCTTCTGTTTTACCTAGACCCTCATTCTCTGATTCATGACCCCTAGAATCTTCTGGTCTCTTTTTTCTCTGTATACTTCATGCAGTCAAAGCCTTCAAGGTATCTGTTCTAAGCTCTGCCCTCTGGCTGCTTTCTGCCACTGCCTGGTAGGGCTTGCTGAGGTTCCCAAACTTATTTGTGCTACCTCTCACTTTTCTAAAAAAAAAAAAACTTACTCAATACCTCCCCGCCCCCACCTCCGGAAATCTACTTTCTTGAACCATTTAGCTTTTTAAAAAATTTGCATAATTTCAAAAAATTATAAAATATACATATTTTTAAATGATACATCTTAAATTTGATAGTTTATTGTAAATTTTTGGGTTTTTTCCCTCATTGAGATTCTGATAAGTCATGTAACCATATAGCATTGTATTGTAGACAAATCATTAGCGGCACATATCCCCACGTTCTGGACTTTCCCACAATTCGGGACACACTCACCTGCCAACACTTGCTTGTTAAGACCTGTTGGCAGACTTGACCACTGATCAGATATAACTTGCATTTTGTGTGTTTATTTGGAAAATAATGTAATCACTGTGACTTTAATTCTGTTATACAACGGATAAAACTTGTATGAATGGTTTTTTGAAATTTTCTTCTCTTCTTTCCGTATATTTCCATTGTCTTCTTATTTTTATTCAATACCCCCCACTTTCACCTGAGGCTACTACTAATCCCCTGGATACTTCCAGCACCCCAAGGGGGTGGTATTGCCCACTTTGGGAACCTACAGCTTTACCCCATGGGTTCCCCTTTTCTATCATGCCTACTTTTCAAAATAATGTGTATCCCTGTAGGTAGCAGAAGGAGCACTGCTCTAGGGTAGGGAATGTGTCCTCCTGACCTCTGCTCTCTCTTGTTGACCTTTTACTTTTCTTCCACATCTTCCTGGAAATATCAACCCTGTGTCCATGCTGTCCTAGTGCTAGCTGCCCCCCAAGGGTGGCCATCCCCTCCCACCCCAGGACAAGCAGACTTTTCAGGCACCAACTTCCCCCTCCCCCCACTCCCACCCTGGGCTCAGTGTGAAGTCTTCATCTCCCTTCGCCCATAAGAATATTCACTAGTGGTGAATTTTCTTTAGAACATATCATCGATATTAGTTCTGATAAGGAAGAAATTTCATATCACTCTTCTCCACAGATCCACATACCTCAGAGACAGAACATGTACTTTCTCCCTGATTCCATAGGAAGACATTCCATAACAAGACATTTCTGAACTTTATTCCAGCTGATCATATAAAATACATTTCTCAAAATTCAGTTGGGCTCTTAATGACTGTGGTTTCAAGCGCTGACTGACACTCATAAAGGGTATGACCTTTGGGCAGATCCCTTCTCTGAGCTTCATTTTTTTTCTTGTAAATTGATGAGGGATGCACTATTTAACTCTGAAGTGTCCTTCAGCTCTATATCCTATGGCTTTTGACGGTTTAGGGATTGGTGACATTCAAGGATGTGGCTGTGGACTTCACCCAGGAGGAGTGGGGCCCCTTGGACCATCCTCAGAAGGAGTTGTACAAGGAGGTCATGCTGGAGAATGCCCGGAACCTGCTCTCCCTGGGTAAGGACACTTCCTCTTGTAACTCTGAGTCTGCAATCAAAGGGAATATCTTCATTCTCTAGTGTGCAGGGTCTGGAGCACTTATCAGTTATTAGAGATTACTGTGTGTCTGAGAGAGGATCCTCCTACTGCCTGGTTTTCCTATAGAAAGTGTTTGCATTGTGTGATAGGAAGCTGAGAGTTTCCTCTCTTGCTCCTGAAGCTGTCTCTTACCACTGCTTGGCAGCTTCTGGTCAAAAATCCAATCAGTGTGGAAGCATCTTAGATGTGACACTAATCTCAGATGGATGTGGATTTTGCTGCCAAATCTCTGAAAACTGCTCCGGCAGCTTTTCCTTGAAACCCCTTCCTCCCAGGGATGGGTCAAGTATTTTAAATACTATTCTTTTTCACAAGCATCAGTTTGTAGGTTAAAGCTCCTAGTTGGGCCCAGCATAGCAGGTTTGTCCTTAATCTTCCTTCCTATTGTGCTAAACTTCCAGCATAAATTGTGGGAAAGGAAGGGAAGAAGTACTTGTATTCACTCCATAAAATGTTCACTGTTTGCCAGGTGCTGGGCTAAGTGCCAAGTAAAGAAATTGAGAATATTCTGTCACTTTATTCTCACTATAACCTTCCAAGTTAGGTCATATTATTATCCCCATTTGAGAGTTGAGGAAACTGAGGCAAGCAGAGGTTAGCTGCCTTGTGCAGGGGCACCCAGCTGTTAACTGTTGGAGGCTGGATTTAGACTCAGGCCTTCCTGACTCCAGGCCCCGGGCTCTCCCCACTGCACCAGCAGCTGCCCCTGATTTCTAGGTAATGGAAACATAACTATGTAATGAGTCCACTCTTCTGTAAGAAGGCACACCAAGACCAAGTGTTCTGATGCCAAATTGGTTCCATGATCTTCTCCCCCACCTCTCCCCCAAATAAATTCTATGGCAGCTAACCACCTAACCACCTAAATGCGTTCCTTGCTTGCATGCCCCGGCTATTGCCAGAAATAACAGACTGGCAGAGAAGCAGAATTTGGACCAACTAGGGTTTCTTGAGTTTGCCAGCAAGAGACTCCCACCTGAAAAGGCAAACACTCTCAAGGTTTCTGTAAGTTTCAGGGAGTGAGGAGCCAGGCAGGGGGACAAGGCAAAAGATGATTCATCAGGGTCCCTGTTGCTGGGGCTTGAGGCTGATTTGGTACAGTAATCTTATTTACCCAGTTTTGTAGTTAGGAGTTTCCGCCAGAATGGAATAGGGCAAAATTGGAGGGCAGGGAGTGGAGGGTCTCACTGTCTCTCAGAATAGGTTGTAGAGTAGGATAATGTGACACATCCTATTTTGGGTCACTTTCACTACAAGCACTAATGTGTGAACATAATGGAGTGAACCTCAACATGGAGCAGCTTGGGATGTACATGCTTTTCCCTAAAGAGAACTAAATTACATGTTTCTCTCCATGCTCATCCCTATCTGCCTCCCCATACCCAGGGCTTCCTGTTCCCAGAGAAGATGTGATCTCTTACTTTGAGCAACAGGAAGCACCGTGGATACTGGAGCAAGAAAGCCCAAGTAGCCTCTGTCAAGGCGAATGAGATAAAGTAGGTATAGGAGGGCTGTGATTAGGCTGCTCTGTGTTGTAGTGAAGGAAGTATCAGATTTGGGGCCAGGAAGGCCTGCCTTGGAATTCTGTCTCAGATGTTTTTTAGCATCCTGGGCCAGGGTCTGAACCATGGAGCCTCAGTTTCCCCATCTGTAAAATGAGGCAGTTGGACTCCATGGACTTTTAGTTCCCTTCCAGTGATCAATCTATGATCCTCTAGGAACTCATTGTTTGGAATTTTGGGGTGTGCAATGCTCTTGAACGTACAAAAAGCAGGTTAGGCTACCCACTATGAGCTCTTTCTTAGACCTTCAAGTCAACAAGCATTTAAGCAGCTGCTCCATGCCAGGCCCTGCACTAAGCACTGGGGACAAAGAGATGCAAATGACATCTCTCACAGCCTGGTAGGCAGACAACATGCCACAACTATGTAGAAAGCCACTATGGATGGGGTAAATTGGAGCTGGTCAAGAGAGGGAAGTCCCTAAGGTGAAGGAAGACTGGGAAAGGCTTACCGTGGAAGGTGGGCTCTAGCTGGGGCTTCAAGGAAGCCAGGATGAGCGTTCTAGGCACAAGGGATAGGGAGGAAAACCCAGGGAGTCAGGAGGTAGAGTGTCTTGTCCATAGAAGAGAAGGGAGGCCCATCACACTGGATTATAGCATATATGGAGGGGAAAGGGGGTGAAAGAAGACTGGAAGAATGGGAGAAGGGTTAGTGATAAAGTGCTTTACCACTAGGGAGGATTTTATATTGGATCCTTTTGCTGGGGAACCAGAGGAGGTTGTTTAGAAGGTGGTGACATGGGCAGGTGAGAGTTTGAGGAAGATGAACTTGGTAATGGGGTCAAGGATTGACTGGATTGGTGGGAGATGAGGCAGCTGGACTAACCAGTGGGCTCTTAAATATCTCAGGTATGAGGTGATCAGGGCCTGAACCAAGACAGTGACAATGTTGGGGGAGAAGGGAGTTTATGCAAGGGAAACTTTGGAAGAGATTGAACATGGGGTTCGGGAGTGTGAATGTGGGAGTCGAGTGCATGGCACTTCATTTGTGAACCTGGACTATTGGGAGGATGCCTTGGATAGCATCAGGAAAATAGAAAATGGGAAGGTTGGAGGAAAGAGAATGGATTTTGTTTTGGATATGGTAGAAGGAGAGTATCAAGAAATGGGGGTGAGTGACAGTGTCAGAGCCTACAGAGAAGTCCAGGAGGGTGAGGATTAACAAATGGCCATTGAATTTAGCAGTTTTGAGATTATTGGTAACTTTGGAAAGAAGAGTTTTAGTTGAACAATGAAATTGGGAGCTAGACTGCAGAGAGTTTCAAATAAAGCAAGGGAAAGGAGTGGGAGACATCAGTTGTAAGTGGCCAACTGTAGCTGTTTCTCCATGAAATAAATGGAGGAAAGCTTTTGGACACCATCTCATAGGGCTGCATGGATCAAGTGAGAGTGTTTTTAACATTAGTGAGAAATGTGCTTATTTGTGGCAATAGGAAAAGAATCATTAGGGTGAAGAGGGCTGAAAATTAGTGATAAATGGGGGATACCAGAGGATGAAATGTAATCACCTTGATGATGGGATGGGATTATTTGCACAGGTAAAGGGATTTACTTTAGCAAGCAGAAAGATGACCTTTCCATGTGGTACTGGTTTCCAAAAGAAAATGAAGATATCTGATTTGTATGAGATGAGGAAGATAAGGTAGTTCTTGAAAAATGTCCTTTTTTTCCCCCCCAGTGAAATAAGAGGCCAAGTTCTCAAGTGAGAAGTTGTGTATGGGGGAGTCTAGGTAGAAGTAAACCATTAGGGAGGAATGAAAAATTTGGAAAAGTTGCTGTGGCAAGTGGCATAGGCAGTCAGTTAGATGTTAGAGGATTGCTTTGCCACAGTGAGGGCCCAGCTGAGATGATGTACCTACATTTGTAGAGGACTTAGGCAGCCTGATTTCTTGATTTTCTCTCTCTTCATTTAGCAGTACATAAAGAGGAGTGAAGACCACTGCCTTAATTGGAAGTAATCCAAAGCTAACCTTTGCAAAATCATCCGTCCAAGTCCTTTTCCTGATCTCTCTGGCTCAATCTTTGTCCCATTTTTGGAGAATCATTGACTAGGTTCATGTAGGTGACCACCATCTCAGTTTAGGCAGATAGGTGGTAGAGACTCCCAGGTGATCCATTGTGTGACATCCTTCAGGAGCCTAGAAAGAAGCCTCTGTGATCTTCAGTATTGGGTCCGGTCGGATTCCATCAGGGTTAGAACCTGACAAAGGTGACTACTTATAGGTGATTGGGTGCAAGAAAGAGACAGAAACATGACTGAGGCCCAAAGATGCCTTTGACAACTAGGAGAGAGACCAGAATACAGGGATTGAGGTAGAGGCTGGGGTTTGCTATCAGCCTTGGGCCCAGTCATTCAGTCAATAAACATTGATTAAGCACTGTATCAGTAAGGCAATAAACATAACATCAATGATAATCGTGAGTATGCCTATGTAGTTCTGTATCACAAAGTAGGAGAGACTCTCCATATAGAAGGTAGAAGAAGTAAAGCATTTATTCAGACACCAGAGAACCAGGTCCCATAACCAAATGTTCAGCTCCCACAGCCAGTCAGCCCACTTCATCATAATAGCAAGGAACCCAAAACACAATATCACAACATGGAGCCTCACCATCCCAAAACCTCTCTGACCCCCTGCTGGGGTCTTCCCCAAAACAAATTCACAATACTGCTAAGTCAGCCTGTTAAGTTCTAATTATCACAAGGGTGGCCATTAGCAGCCATAACTGCTCTCTCTCTCAGCACTTCCTGTCACATAACTTCCTTTTTCTGTCAGGAAGCTCTTCTCACCACATGTAACTTAGGTTTCCTGTGTAAGCAGGTCACATGACCTATTAATGGGTGGGAAAGATCTTCAAATCTAAATTGCTGTTACAAGCACCTTCTGTGTTCTAGTCCCTGTGCTAAGCTTTGAGGATACAAAGGAAGGCAAAAGATGGTCCCTGCTGTCAAGGAGCTCACAATCTACTATACAGAAATGTAGATAGTTTGGGAAGGGACAATGCATGATGAACCTCATGCTTAGGTGATCCAGGGGAAAGAGAGTATTTTGGAATGCAAACACATTTAGTTCAACAAGGAAATAAGGGAATACAAAGAATGAGGATAATAATGATTTTAAGAAGGAGAGCAGAATCAGGGAGGAAATAGTCAGAATCAAAATCATAATGATAAAAATAATAGATGTGCCAAAGACTTTGTAAATATGATCTCATTTGATCCTCAAAAGAACCCTAGCAGTTAGATGCTATTATTACACCTATTTTACAGATGGTGAAACTAAGGCAAACAGATCCTGTGGTTTGCCCAGGGTCATAGAAGCAGTAAGTTTCTGAGGTTTGATTTGAACACAGCTCTCTCTGACTAAAGGACCATTGTTCTATCTACTGCACCACAGCTGTATTCTGATGTTTGAACAGAATACTGTGAAAATGTTCCTATACATATGAGGCCAAAAATGGGAGGAGAATTGGACAAGCTCTTTTGCTGAGGGAGGGAAATTCATTTCTTGTTTTTAGTTCCCTAACTAGTCAATAAAATGAATTGTTAGGGGCAGCTAGGTCGCACAGTGAGTAGAGTACCAGCCCTGGAGTCAGGAGGACCCGAGTTCAAATTTGGCCTCAGACACTTAACACACTTACTAGCTGTGTGACCTTGGGCAAGTCACTTAACCCCAATTGTCCTGCTTTCCCTCTGCCAAAAAAAAATTAAAATAAAATGAATTTTTAGTTACTATGTAAAAGATTTATTTTTCTATTAGCTCATGACAGGTAGTGTATTAAATGATAAATGGACTTGACTATCAGTTGCACATATTGCTTTATTTTTTTAAACCATGTTTATATATAAAACCACCTTGGTAAGAATAGAATTTCTTTGACATAGCTTTCTTTTTCTTAATCACTGGCAAGCTGGCTATGCTCTCAGTGAAACTTTTGAATGATTAATCTGTATTGCCAAGTAATTCCTTCAAAGAGCTGCAAAATAGGATAGTAACACAAGTGGAAGAGAAGTTCAAACCAGAAAACAACCTTATAACAGCATTGCCATGAGAGGCAACTTGAGATCTTTTTCTAGAGAACAGTTGTGGGGAATCCATGATGATTTGGCCTCTTCTGTGCATGCCTAGCAACCATGGTTTTCAAAGAGCCTTCTGTCTCTGCTGCAAAAATGCAAACCCCAGAAACATCTTGATCTGGTAATTATAGTTTTGCTGAGATGCGATTACAAAGTAACCCAGGAATGAGAGGACTACTTTGGTGCAATGACAGCCAGCCAGTGAGGGTCTGTGCATGTCTGTCCAACCTTCCTGCAAGTTTGGAAACAATTTGATGTCAAATTGAGAAACTGAAAGAATATGTTGCACTCAGTCAGAAGTAGTCAGAGTTTGATGTAATCACAGCACCATCCCCAAAAGCATTATATTGCCTGATCATGATGGTTTAGAAGCATTGCAGAAAGAACCTTTCCTGTGTGAAGCATGCAAAAGCTTGTTGTCCCAGATGGAAAACATCTTTGTAACCCAGTTAGGCCATTATTGACTGCTTAAGGTGCTCTTGTCCAATTTTTAGCTCCAATCCCTTGGACCATTGTCTCAAAACTCCAAGGGGTTTGTGAACGACTAAACAGGTAGCACCACTAGAGGGCTGAGATTCAGCACACTGTCCACTTCCTTACAAAAGGATGATGGACTCATGTTCCTTTATAAGAGACACATTTACAAGGAGCTGATAAATGCCATACTTTTTAAAAAAAATGTGTTTATTACAAAGATTTTATTTTTATTTTAGTGAGCAGGACCATTTAAAGATTGTTGAAAAGAAATTAGTAATGACTGTGCCAAAAAAGTAATAGGCCAAAATGAAACAGTTTATGCTTCAGGTAAGTAGGAAAAAACAGCGCTGGCATTAATTATGTGATCTCAGACACTGCAGCAGGAAAAGTAAGACTAAAAGTGGTTAACCGGTAAATTACCTTATGCTTACAGATCTGATAGATCATGAAAAACATGTACACGTGAACCAAATGGCATGATATCTATGAAGAAAGGATTGAAAGTACAGACAAGGAAAGTGAAAATGAGAAGGAAAGATTAAAAGTGGAGACAATTTTTCTGGTGCTGTGGACAGAATGTGACCAATCTCAGGGTTTAAGTTCTAGGCTTAGCTGCTGGGATTTGGGTTAAATCACTCAGGCATTCTGAACTTATGGTTTGAGTTTGTGAATTTAATGAGAATGCTGGTCCTGCCTGTGTCACAAGTTGTTGTCTGTGAAGCTCTTTGTAAATTACATCATCCTTTGGATTGTGAGCTAATGGCATTTTTGAATGATTAATTCTGCTCATTTAAGTTTGAGAGCTTTTCTCTTTACCCAGGGAAATAGAATGAAATTCAGTTCATATTTTACCCGTGGAGAGAAGGTTTATAATTACATATGTGAGCATATGTGTCTGCGTATATATGTTTTATTGTTGGCTTCTTTCAGAAGGAGAGATCAGACTTGAAATCAAAGAGACTCCTGAGGAGCTAAGCCTTTCTGTGGAAGAAGGTCATAAGCAAAGATTCACGAGTGAGGGCCCCAGTGGCTTAACTAGGAGAGAAATTGTACATCAAAGAATCCACACTGGTGAGAAGTCTTGTGAATGTAATCACTGCAGAAAAACATTCACAAAGAGCTCACATCTTGTTCGACATCAGAGAATCCACACTGGAGAGAAACCTTATGAATGTAATCAATGTGGCAAAACTTTGCTAAAGAAAAACAAACTTGCTGAACACCAGAGAATCCACACTGGAGAGAAACCTTATGAATGTAATCAATGTGGAAAAACTTTCATAAAGAGAAACAAACTTGCTCAATATCAGAGAATTCACACTGAAGGGAAACCTTATGAATGCAAAAAATGTGGAAAGACTTTCAGATGGAGGGACGGAGGAAGAACGTTGCTGAACATCAGAAAATCCACACTGGAGAAAAACTTTATGAATGTAATCAATGTGGAAAAACTTTCATATGTCGGAAGAGTGTTACTGTACATCAGAGGATCCACACTGGAGAGAAACCGTATGAGTGCAGTCAGTGTGGAAAGGCTTTCACACTATGCTCTAGTCTTGCTGATCATCAGATAATTCACACTGGAGAGAAACCTTATGAATGTAATCAATGTTTAAAAACGTTCTTAAAGAAAAACAAACTTGCTGAACATCAGAGAATCCACACTGGAGAGAAACCTTATGAATGCAATCAATGTGGAAAACTTTTCATATTCAGCTCCAGTCTTGCTCAACATCAGAGGATCCACACTGGAGAGAAACTCTATGAATGTTTTCAATGTGGAAGGACATTTACGCACATTCACACACATTCACACAGAGCTCCCATCTTATTCGACATGAGAGAATCCACGCTGAAGAGAAACCTTATGAATGTAATCAATGTGGAAAAACTTTGAAATGCAAGAGGAGTATTGCTCTACATCAGAGGATTCACACTGGAGAGAAAACTTAAGAATGTAATAATCAATGTGGAAAGGTTTCTACACAGAAGACCAGTCTAACTATACATAAATGAATCTACACCGTAGAGAAACCCTATGACTGTATTCAATGTGGAAAAACTTTCCTAAAGAAAAACAAACTTGCTGAACATCAGAGAATCCACACTGGAGAGAAACCTCATGAACGTAATCAATGTGGAAAAGCTTTTACATGGAGATTCCATTTTGTTAGACATCAGAGAATCCACATTGGAGAGAAACCTTATGTAATCAGTGTGGTAAAGCCTTCAGGCAAAAGTCAGTCCTTCTTTCCCATCAGAGAATTCATGCTGGATAGAAATCTTATCACTAACATGAAAGGAAAAGTATTCGAATGGAGCACAGAGCTTCTTAGTGGAAAATTCCCCCAGGGTACAAGCTGTATATGCACCTTCAGCCATTTACATCATAGGACTCTTACTGGAAAGAAGCCTTATGAATCTGTTCTATGGGGCCATGCCTTTCTCTGGAAGATGGAAATCACTGGTGAAGGGTTAAATTTTGTTTCCGAATGTAACAGAATGGTGAAATAAGTGAAAGTAATTAATGCCAACCCATCAGGCTACAGAGCAGCAAAAGGATTCAGTGGAATTGGTTCTTTACCCCAGGGTCTGTGAAAGGAACCATCTGGTTGTTCTCAAAAACAGAATGTCTTCGGAATAAGAGAAAGCACTTGTGTCAGTACTATGTCAACTGGGAATGTTTGTTGAAGGAGAGAAATCAGAGGGGTTGGATCAGGGGTATGAAAATGGAGGCAATTTAGGGTAATGTTGTGATGTTCTCTAGGCCACCTGCATGGCTATATTGTTAATGGGGTTTTATTTAACCAGTCTCTAACCTAAGAACAGTGAAATAGCAGGCCAAAGACAAAGTGCAAGTAAACAAGTGGCTGTTTAATTAGTTTTCATTATGAGGAACAGATTTGCAAATTGGAATTCTCCTGATTAGAACACCACCTTGCTGAAGTGGAGAAAGAGATTTTATACATAAATCACAGTGGGAAGGGAAGGGGGCAGGTGGATTACAAACAATCCTTCAGTGGTTTTCCACAAGAAACCCACAAATCCCCCAATACTACAGTTCTGGAGTCCAGTCTTTGGGGTTTGTAACCACCTCCCCTAAGGCACAGAACCATAGTTCTGTGATGGGAACAGATTCTACGGTCTTTGATTTGCTTCACGTCAGGTATGTAGGCAGTGATTGCGAGCATTGTCAAAGATTGCTTGATCATTTCAAGCTGCATTGTCAGCTTTTGACTCACAAGCCAAAAGAGGCAATTCTGAGAAATCTAATCTGTTAGTATGTTCATTACACATGTCATCGATTAATATGAAAATTACAATTCCTTCCACATTCCCTCCTTTCAGCCATAAAGGTCTGAACGACCCTTGAGGGTCAATGAGGAACATTTATTTGAAAGATGATTTTAATTTTATGTAAGAATAAGTGAATCACAAGTCTAATACTGAGATAGACAGCAACGCAAACAAAGAAAAGAAACATTAGGCCAGGGAGGGCAGAATGGAGACGCTGCCAAGGTTTTCAGGCAACCAGGAGAATCAATCAAAGGAAGGTAAGAGGGAGAGTGTGTTGGTAAGCAAAATGGGCTACTTAGCAATTAGTTCAACAAATGCCCTTGAAGAGTTTGGCTTTTGTTTTTGTTGAGTAATTGTGTTTTTCATTGAGTCTTACTAAGTGCTAAGCCCCAGGCCCAAACCCCTATTAGGTGTAAAACCTATGTGGGTGTGGATTGGCAACTAAGGTGGGGCCCCAGGTGGGGCTAACTCCAGGGAGGGCCTAGTTTACATGTCTGGGACAGCAGAGGCTCTTAGACTACCTTAGACTACGTGGGTTTAAGTTGCCTCTTTGTGACGATTTTAGGTCCCGTGGGTGAGTTGCATGTGTGACTCACCTCTGACACTGAAAAAGATATAAAAACCAGGGGTTGGCCTCCTCTTCCTTGGAGCTCCTTGCCGCAGCAGTGGTGGCGCGTGACTCTGGGCCAGCCCTTGTTCTGAGCTCCTGGGCTGAACCTAGATGTTGGTAACTATGAATTGTACTGGGTCTGTGTTGATGTTTGTAATTTGTTTGTATTTTGCTCTGAAGTTCAGGGTGCTGCCTTTTTTCCCTGAACTAAGTGAATGATATTTGTGTGCTGAATTAAAGTAAGCTTGCCAACCCCTTAACCTTGCTTTCCTTATTAAGGCAGATCAAAAGAACCTGTGCTTTGGTGGGTGCTGGAAGCTTTCTGGGTGCTGGTTGTTGGTGGATCTTGCACCCCCACAGACGCTGCTAGCCGGATTGTTAAAACAGAGATGTGCTTCAGAGTTTTGGTCCCTGTTCCATAAGTCTTCTGGTTGCTTGTTTAGAGCACTAAGGTCTTTTTCTCTTTGAGAGGATGGGTCAACATTCCTCCCCAATGATGGTGCAAACCCACTGCCCTGCCCTCGGCTGTTAAAGCATCCAGTACCTTATGGTTTTGCAATACCATGAGGGTAAGTGAATTAACCTGTGTTTGGAGGCTGCTGACACTCCAGGCCTATGGCTAGTTCTGCCAAGAGGTTCCTGACTGATGGGTGCAGCGTGCCAAAGGTTGTGGTGCCCATCAGGGATCCGATGGATGCCAATAGCCACAATGGGCAGGAAAGCAAGTCTTTGCTGCTGATGGAGGAAAAGCTTTAACTGGAGAGGATGTCAGTGGAGTGGTTCCCTGGGAATCAGGACGAACTGGATGTAGTATAGACAAAAGCACAGAGGCCTTCCCAGAAAGGAGGGAGGCTGTGATATAATGTCTTCTGGATGGGAGCAATTCAACAGCAAAGGTGCAGGAACAGAGGGTGGATCCCAGGCAGAATGAGTGAGACTCTCAAAACTCAGTGCCTCCAGGCATGGGTGATGGTTATGGAACCAGAGGCCTTTCTGGGATTCCCACACTAACTCAGAAATTGAATAGATACCTTTACAGTTGCCTTTGTGGTTGTAGCTAAAGGTCAGAGTGCCAGAGGTCTGATGCCTGATTAGTAGGACAGGTCCCCACACACCACTTGCTACAGGGGGCTTTTGCAGTGTTATGAGATGCCCCAGTCCTGTTCAAGAAAATCTGTGGCTGCAGGAGCTGGCCAGAGGAATCAAGTGAGGTGTTTAGGAAAGCAGCCTGTGTGGAGTTCAGAATAAAAGTGAGATTACATTGCATGGGATTTAATGATCCAAGGTGAGGGCCCATGCTGCTGCTTATGCCCTGGATGCAGAGTGGAACCTGTTTCTCTAGAGAGACCCCTGAGTGTAATGGACCCTGTAGGTAAGGGTCTGATATGCAAGGGTACCTAAAGCCTGCCAAGTCCATTAATTTTCATTTAATGTGCTTTTTTTTTTTCCTTTGGAGCATGTCTCAGAGAGCCAGTAAAACAGAATCCTCCCACTGGGGTCATGATCCATGGGCCAGCTAGGGCTAGAACTTCAAGGGGTTAGGACCTTGAATAACATGTCCAACAGTCAGATAAGTATTGTATTGGGCTCCTGAGTAGGTGGTTTAGCTGGGGTGAAGTATATAAGCGTGCTGACCAGAGTGAAGGGATGAGGAATAGGACAAACATTTTGGAAAATGAGAGGCCAGATATTGCTATAATAGTAAGAAAGAAAAGGCTTGGTTCATAGAGGGAGTAATTGCAAACCTCAGGCCACGTCCAGTTTCTTGGATCAGTAGTCTACTTCAGATGTGGTCTTCTTATCCTGGGGTCTTGGGAAGAGCTGTCTACCTCGGATGTCAGCTGGTTCAGATCCTGCTGAATTTTTAGGGTCAAGTCACCAGTGGGCTCCACAATCCAGGTGGGCAGTACTGCCCTTTTGAGGTGTGACAGGTGGATCCAGGCTTCCAGTCCCCAGAGTTTGGCTGCAGTGGGGGTGAGGAGCAGGACTTCAAAGGGACCTCTCCACTGTGACTCCAAGGAGTGTTTTTGGAGATGACTTTTCCAGTAGACCCACTCACTGGGTTGGATCAGGGGCTCTCTTGGTTTTAATTTTTAAAGAATGGGACCATGAGATAATTTGGCAAGTCTCTGATATTTTCTGAGCCAACCCAAATAGAGTATTGTAGGAGAGGGCCTTTGGTTGCTATGCTTCCCACCCACAGATACAGTGGCATTGGATATCCTGTTACTGTCTCATAGGAACTGAGCTTATGGGAAGCAAATGGTCTAGATCTATGGCGTAGCAGGGCTAAAGGAAAGTCTTTGGGCCAGGGGATACCTTGTTCCTCAGAGAATTTAGCAAGGGAGGTTCTAAGCATCGCATTAACTCTTTCAATCCTTCCTGATGACTGGGGGAGATCAGCACAATGGAGGTGCTGAGTTATTGGCCAGGATGAAAGCAGCTTAGCTAATGATGCTCCTGTGAAATGGGTGCCTCTATCATTATGTATCTCTCTAGGAACCCCCCATAATGGAATAATTTTTTCTAAAAGGATTTTTGCTACCCAGAGACAGTGGCAGTATGACAGGGGAACACTTCCATCCACCAGGAAAACATATAGATCGTAAATAACCAAAGCACATTTGTAGCCATGAGGGGGTGGCATTTAAATGAAGTTAATCTGCCAGGTTTCAAAGGTCACATCTGGGAGAGGAAATTGCTAAAGGGCTGGTTTCAGAAGCTTGGATGTATTGTGCTTGGGGCAGGTGGATTACATCTAGGTGTTGACAGCAGCCCTGAGAAAACTCTCCCTCCAGTATTTTGGGGCTAGTTCCACTAGCTTGTCCGGTTCCCAATGGCTGAATGAATGAAGGTGTTCCATCATAGGGAGGCATGAGTTTTAGGGAGTAATACAAGTCCTTTGGGCCATAGTTGTATCAAGTTCACGTCCCTCCTGTAGCTTTTCCTGTTTTGTGATAAGCATTCTGCCAAGAATTTGAGGAGTTTAAGCTATGGTTTTAGCAGCTTGATCAGCCAAGTCCTTTCAACAGGCATGAATACTGTTTTCAAGGCTGTGCCCTGGAATTGTAATTAATGCTATGGGCCGGGGAAGCAGTAAACAGTCTAATACATTGGAAACCTATTTCTGATTTTTAATGGGCTGTCCTGAGGAGGTGAGGAATGCTGGATATTTCCATAGCAACCCAAAGTCAAATGCCACCCCAAATGCATACCTGCCATCACTATCATCATTAATCTCTTTTCCTAATTCACAAAGCCAGGCTATTGCCCCAGAGACAGGGACCTTAATAAATCATACTTTGCCCTGTTCTTTAATCCCCAGAGAAAACTTGTGTACTGTTCATTGGGGATTCTTTGCCTCTTCAGTTGAGATTCTCCTGCTGGCAAACTTAATAAACCCTACTTGGTCTATA
>JAQQSZ010000562.1:0-16754 GCA_028646595.1 Phalanger gymnotis | reverse complement strand
TCTATTCTATTCTATTCTATTCTATTCTATTCTATTCTATTCTATTCTATTCTATTCTATTCTATTCTATTCCATTCCATTCCATTCCATTCCATTCCATTCCATTCCATTCCATTCCATTCTATTCTATTCTATTCTATTCTATTCTATTCTATTCTATTCTATTCTATTCTATTCTATTCTATTCTATTCTATTCTATTCTATTCGCGGTCTGGTATAGTTGATTGAAGACCAGCCTAGGAGTCAGGAAGACATGGGGAGTCAAGCCCTGCCTCTGAAATATTTGTCCTTGGACCAGTCACTTAACCTCCTAGTGGCTGCAAACAGCTCACAAAAAGTATGAATTACAGAATAAATTGACTATTTCTTCCCATACTAGAAACTCTGCAGGCCAATGCAACCACAAGTCTATATGAAAGGGGAGGGGGTATTTATGAAGCAATATTGTGGTATAGTGGATACATAGGGGGCTTCAGAATCAAGAAGTCCCCAAACATTGAGTGACTCTGTCACTTCACTTTTCAGTGCCCTTGACAGTTAAGACTCTAAGTTACAGAGAATTTGTAGGTCTGTAATACAAAAAGGAACCCTATCATGGAGAGTTCCTTATACCAATAAAATCAAATGTCTAGATCCCCCCCAAAAAACTAGTATTATGTAGTACTATATTATGTTGTGTTATGTTGTTATATCATGCCATTTAAAATCATATAATATGGAATTATATTACATTGTGTTACCTTATGGTATGTTATGATATTTCATATCATGTTATATTATGTTGTATTATTGAAGTATATTCTTATAGAAGATAGCATATAGTCAAGGATCATAGAATTTAGAGCTGGAAGAGACCTTAAAGGAAAAAAAGTACATCGTAACTGAAAAGTGCTACTTCACCAGTTGATGTGATCAGTGTTATTATTCCTAACATCTTTGATATGTGATACTAATGAGGAATTAATAAATAAAAGCCCCACTGACCATTTACTAGCTACACTGAAAGCCATCAACCAAGGTACTGACCTTGAGAGCTTCAGCTTTCTGATGAATGCAAGAGCAGTGATACAAATATTCATTTAGATGAATACTTACCACGCTTGGCCTTATCATTCTGAGCTACCCACATTTCAATTTTCCTAGTTATGCTCAGGAGCTATGGTTTGTGGAGGAAAGCAGAAGAAAGGGTATTGTTGCCATGGTAGCAAAAACATTTCCTTCTACCTCAAAAATCGCATGTCAGAGACCAGTGGAAAAAGAATGCTAACTGTGCTTGCAGTGAAAATTAAATTTAAATACCAGTTCAAGCAGTTTTATCAAGTGCTGTTTATGTTTAGTTGTCTATCTTCATGAGAAAAGGTGCTAGCCCAGGGCTTCCTTGCTAAAGGATACATTGCTTTTCTCTGTTTTCATCTGATTTTTCATCATCCTGAGCTCATTATTTACAATTCATGAATGAAAGGGCACACATTTGCAAATACATCAAATGATTTTCAAAATAAACATTTGAAAAGATGTTTTAGTCCACTACCACCTTTTTAAAAACGAACAGACTGTATTTCTTTAAATTCCCTTGCCTGTCATACAAATGGAATAAGACTTTTTTTTAGAAACCTACTGAGTAATTCAAAGCAAAATACCAACGTGTGCTGCAAAAAAATCTGTTAATGCCTTCCATTTTGTTGACATTAGGTTTCTAACTACTAGGCTAACTCTGGTGAAATAAAATTTTGAAAACCTTTTTGCATTCAATGAACTGTTGAAGTCTTCTAATAAGAAAAGGCAACTATAATGTTACCATATTAATTCTGCACAATACTTGCCTTGCACATTCAATGGTATAAGGATGTCACCCAGAACGAATCCATCAGATTTACATTCACCTCTCCAGCTGTTGTTATTAGCTCCTGCGCCTCCATTTACCATTTCCAGGAAGCATTTTTCTTTATGTACTAAGATGAATGTCAATGTCAAGTCTTTAGTAGAGCTTATGATCTTTTTTTACTGCATACTGCACAACATGTTCCTAAATTCATAGAGTGCAACTCTGTAACAGGCAGGGTTTAACTCATGAAGGTTATGTTGTTAGTTTTTCAAAAATGCCCTCAGGAAATTAGCACATCCAATATGATAATGTAATTGTGATATGGAAATAGGCTTCTTGAAATGTTACTCATTTTTTTTATTCCTTCTGTTATTAAGATTTGTTAACAAACAAATGCTTCATGTTTTGTGATGTAAGAGCAACTAGGTGGTACAGTGCCCAGAATGATGGACCTGAGACTTGAAGATCTGAGTTCAAATCCTGCCTCAGATCCCTTACTGTATGATTCTGGGCAAGTGGCTTAAGCTACTTTAGCCTCTCATCTTTAAAATGGAGATAATAATAGCTTCTAACTCTAAGGATTGTTGTAAGGATCAAATAAAGTAATATAAATAAAGTGACTTACCAACCTTAAAGTACACTACAAATACAAGTTATTATTATCATTATCTTGTAACCCTACTTTTCTGGAAGTTTTTTGTTCTCAAATAGTCACCCCCAGCTGGAAAAAAAAGAATAATTGAAACTTTAAAAACAGTATGTTAATGTTTGGAAAACATTTCACACACCTTATCATGATGCTTACAACAACCCTGAGTTAGGTGTTTCAATATAATTCTCCCCATTCTACAAATGAAGAAAGTAAAATTTAGCAAAGCTCAGTGACTTGTCCGTGGCCATACACCTAGCAGATATAAGAAGTCCTCTAGGTTTTTCTGAATCCTAGCCCAGAATCTCATCCAACACACTACATCACTTTTTAATAACTAGGAGTATTCTACTTCTGGGAGCCAAAACAGCAGAGTAAGCAGTAAACCACTGCAACTCTTCCATATTCATCTACAAACAACCATACAATAGAGCTCCAAAACAAATCCTAGAGCAACAGGACTATCAAAAAAGATGGGGTGAACCAATCTTTTAGTCCAAGAAATTGGAAGATTGGCCAGAAAGGTCCATCTCACTCAGGTAAAAGCCCAGGACTGGAAGCACCCTAGCAATCCAGCAGCAAGCCCCAACTCAGCAAAACAGCAAGAGGTCCTGAGCCCCAGGCAAACACCAACACCAAGACCCCCCACATGCCTTAGTATAGCCAGGGGAACCTGCTGACTCCAACTTTGAGAACCACCACATGCTTCAGTGTAGCTCCCAGCAAACAGGCATCCTCCAATGTTTAGACCTAGGCATGCTTCAGCATAGCCCCAGGCAACCTGGTAGCTGTCTACCATATATGTAGGTGCCTAATCAAACAGGCAGTCCAGCCAGCACTTGCTCCACCACCCTTCAGTGTAGCCTTGGGCAAACAGGCAGCCTCCAGAGACCAGACTGCATGAGCTTCAATGCAGCCACTAGGAAACACTGAAACATCCCACCACGCCTCAGCACACAGCAGACACTACCACTAGGATCCCAGCTCAGCCACAGGTAAGCTGTCAACCCCCACAACACCCTGCAGCACAGCACCAGACAGAAGGGTTGCTCATGAGCCTCAGGGTGCCCCTTCCACCCTGGGAGTAGAGCTCAAATTTAAAAGAAAGGAAAAATGTCAAAACAAAAATAAAAGTGGATAGGGGTAAACAGAAAACAACAGAAAAATAATCTGACCATGGAAAGTTATTACGGTGACAGGGAAGACCAAGACGCAAACTCAGAAGAGGACAATAATGTAAAACACCTATGGGCAAAATTGCAAAGAAAAATGGGAAGTCGTCTCAAGCCCAGAAAGAGCTCATGGAAGAGCTCAAAAAGGAGCTTAAAAAGCATATAAGAGAGAAAGAAAAGAAAAACTTTGAAAAGAAATGAGTGATGCAAGTGAATTATCCAAAAAAAAAAAAGTCAACAGCCTGGAAAACTGCTTAAAGAGAAGAACTGGCCAAATGGAAAAGGAGATACAAAAATCCACTGAAGACAACAACTCCTTAAAGAGAACAATTGGCCAAATGGAAAATAAAATACAAAAGCTAATTGAGGAAAATAATACCTTAAAAGTTAGAATTGAGCTAATATAAGCTAATGATTCTATGAGACATTATCAATCAATTAAATTCAACAAAATCAAAAACATATTTTTAAATGGAAAATACCTTATGGGAAAAACAACCTGAATAGATCCAAGAGAGACAATATCAGAATCATTGGACTACCTGAAAGCCGCAATCAAAAGGAGGACCTGAACAGCATCTTTCAAGAAATTATCAAAGAAAACTGCCCTGATGTTCTGGAACCAGAGGGGAAAATAGTCATTGAAAGAATCTATTGATCACCTCAGGAAAGAGATCTCAAATAAAAACCCCAAGGAACATTATAGCTAAATTTCAGAACTTCCAGGTGAAAGAAAAAATGCTACAAGTGCCCAGAAAGAAACAATTCAAATATTGGGGAGTCACAATCAGGATCACACAGGACCTGGTAGCTGCAACATTAAAGAATCAGAGATCATGGAATATGGTGTTCTGAAGGGCAAAGGAGCTAGAACTATAACCAAAAATCACTTACTCAGCAAAATTAAGCATAATACATCAAGAGAAAGTGGTAATTCAAAGAAATAGAAGTATTTCAAGCTTCATAAGGAGAAGACCAGAACTAAACCAAAACTTTGACCTCCAATATCAAAACCCAAGAGAAGAACAGGTTAAAACATAAGGGATTCGATAGAGCTAAACTATTTACATCCCTACATGGAAAGATGATACCTGTAACTCTTAAAAAGTGTATCACCAACAATACAGATAAAAGGAATATGTGCAGAGGATATAGGTGAATTGAGGGAATAACATAAAAAATTTAAGGGATAAGAAAGAGGAGCACAAAGGATGCAGAAGTAAAGGAGAGGTAGAATGAGGTAAATTATTTCACATGAAGAGGCATTAAAGACCTATTACAGGGGAGGGGAAGTGGGAGGGTGGGCAATGGGCATTGCTTGCTCTCATCAGTATTGGTTCAAAGAGGGAATAGGATATACAATGAGTTGAATATAGAAATCTATCTTACTCAACAAGGGAGATTAGGTAAAGGGGTGGAGTGGGGGACTGACATAAGGGAGGGCAGATCAGGGAAAGTGGTAGACAGAAGAAAAACACTACTGAGGTGGGAAAGGGTGAAAGGAGAAAGAGGACAAACAGGAAGAAGAATAGGATGGAGGCAAATACTCAGGTAGTAATCATAACTATGAATGTGATGGGATGAATTCTCCCATGAAATGGAAGCAGCAGAGTAGATCAAAAATCAGAATCCTATAATATATTGCTTACAAGAAACACACTTGAAACAGAAAGATACACAGAGTAAAGGTAAGGGGCTGAAGCAGAATCTATTGTGCTTCAGCTGAAGTAAAAAAAAAGGGGAGGAGGTAGCAATCCTGATCTTAGACAAAGTAAAAGCAAAACTAGACGTAATTAAAAGATATAAGGGAACTACAGCTTGCTAAAAGTTACCATAGGTAATGAAGCAATCAAATTAGAAGAGCAAGGAATAGTCTACCTGTCAGATCTGTGGGGAGGAGAAGAATTCACGACCAAACAAGAGATAGAGAACATTTTGAGATGCAGAACAAATAATTTTGATCATATTAAATTGAAAAGCTTTCATACAAACAAAACCAATGCAACCAAGATTAGAAGGAAATCAGCAAGTGCCTCTGATAAAGGCCTCATTTCTCAAATATGTAGAAAACTGAAGAAAACTTTGGAGAATATAAGCCATTCCCCAATATACATATGGTCAAAGCACATGAACAGGCAGTTTTCAGATGAAGAATCCAAAGATATCTATAGGGATACGAAGAAGTGCTCTAAATCACTTTTGATTAGAAAAATGCAAATTCAAACAACTCTGAAATAACACCTCATACAAATCAGATTGGTTAATATGGCAAAAAAGAGAAAATGATACATTTTGGAAAGGATGTGGGAAAATTGGGACACTAATGCACTGTTGGTGGAGTTGCGAACTGATTCAACCACTCTGGAGAGTCATTTGGAACTATGCCCAAAGGGCAACCAAACTGTCCATACCTTTTGACCTAGCAATTCCACTAGGTCTGTATCCCAAAGAAATCACAAAAAAGGAAGAAGGACCTATATGTGCAATATTATTTATAGCAGCCCTTTTTGTGGTGGCAAAATATTAGAAATTGAGGGGATGTCCATCAATTGGAGAATAACTGAACAAGATGTGGAATAAGAATGTAATGGAATACCATCGTACAATAAGAAATCCTAGACAAGTACAAAGGATTCACAAAGGAAAATGCCATCCACATCCAGATAAAGAACTGATAGACTCAGAAAGGCAAATAGAAGCATATTTTTATCACTTACTTTATTCCTTCTTATGGTTGCATTTCCTTTTGATCTATTTCTTCTTCCACAACTGTGACATATATGGAAATATGTTTCACATGATAGCACAGGTATAAGTTATATCAAGTTGCCTACTATTTTCAGAAGGGGGTGGGGAGGAAGAGAGAGAGAAAAATTAGGAACTCAAAATCTTGTAAAAATGAATACTAAAAAATTTCTTAATATGCAATTGGGAGAAAAAACAAAATACTATTTAAATAATTTTTTTAAAAAAAACTGGAGGAAAATGTTTTAAATTTGTAGTCAAGTGACGAGTGTTCAAATTGTTTAAATTTCTTTGTGCCTCAGTTTGTTCACCAGAAAAGTGAAGGCTAAGGTTACTTTTAACTAAAAATCTTATGATCTTTTTCTATGAGGATGTGCTATATCAATATGTTGATCTGGGATCATAGATTTAGAGATTGGAGCCAGAGTGTACTGGAGCCAGTTTGAACCAGTTCCCAGAAACAATTTTCAGGATGGACGTCTAAACATTGTAAATCAGCAAATGGAACAAATCAAGTCTTTTGTGTTTTGTTGATTGTCTAGACTGAAAAAAGTGATAGAGAAAATGTTAATAATACAGATTAAACTTTAAAATGTGTCTGGCATACTTTCACCCTCAGAAAGCAGGTGGTTAAAATTTACCAGCACACCACCGGATTGGTGGGGCCATAAAGGTCACTTAGTCCAACGTTATCATTTAAAGATGAAAAATCTGTCATACATGAAAGCTGTGAACATCAAAAAAGTATATTATGTATTCTATTTGCTGTTTTAATGGAAAAATTAGTAGTGATAAAAATTAAATAAAAATATGTCCTAAAGTCACAATATAACACATGCCTTACCAGGAAGGCATTGCTAAGCTTTTCAGTTGAGTATATGGCCAAAAGAAAAAATAAATACCAAAGTATAAAATGGTCACTTTTGTCATTTTAATAATGTTAATGATTAAATCAAGTCACCACCTGGTTATTCTAATTCAGTGTGTGATAGTAAGGTAGTAAGTGCCAGTGCTGAGAGTTAGGCAAAGTTAATGATGCCATTGACCAAATACAGATCAAGGAGAAAAAAAGAGGTTACACAGAAAACAACTTAATAACAATAAGCTCTTTGACTATTTAAAAATTGATTTTAAAAAGAAGATGCTTGACATGGTCAGTTTGGATGAAGGAGGCTTTCTATTCCATGTTTTTATTTACCTTTTTTGTGATTTTTAAAGAACCAAGAACATCACACACAGAACATCATGGCTCTCATCTAATGCCTTTAGAAATACCTTTGTGGAGAAAGAAAGATGGCAAAACAAGAGAGGAAGAAAAACCTTGGTGTAGAAGCACATCCATCTACAATGAGCTGGGCCATTATAGCCCAGCTCCCCCCAGGATCCAGGAAACATGAATTTCTAAACTACTGCTATCAAGAATTGGTAAAGTAAAGGGTAACCTATTTTTCACACCCAGAGTGCCGATCTAGGGACAAGCAGCGACTTGAGACAGGGAGGCTGAAAAGGGGGCCTTCTCGGCCTTCCAATTTAAGGCTCTCTTGAGAGTGACATAGGCTGTCTTCAATCACAGTTTTCTTTTCCGAAGTTATTATCCTCCTTTCCTGTATTTATGAAGCATAGATTTATCATTAGAAATGGTATTATGTTCCAAAGGGTCATCTAAAGAAGATATCTCAGCCAAGATCTAAAAGCAGGTCAGGACACAGACACATTGCCTTTGGCCTCTCTACTGATATTGTCCACAGACATGCCAAATGTAATGCAAATGGATAGAAAAGATGGCCTACATATACCCTCTAATACTATCCCCATGCCAATTGTTCACATATTGATTATTTTAGTGTCTTGGGCTGTCTCTTAGGACCTGTTTCAGAGTACTAGGAGCCAGATACTCTTAGAATGCATGACAGATAGAGCTGTTTGTGTTATTCTTTTGATGGATGAAAACAAATCACCAAGAGTAAAAGGTACCCAGAAAATTCATTACATAGTGAGCAGTCATATGATGTTATCTGGAACCAAGGGATGAAATTGCCCTGTAAAGACAGCCAGTCCTTCAAATTCACCTATTTGTAAAACATAACTGTTTCTATATTGAACCTAATTAAGTGATAAAGAGATCAATGTTTGCAAATAGCTATCCTCTTAATGACCCAAAGTGATTTAAATGTCATGATAGTCACATAACCAATTTTAATCCAACCACAGCATCATTCTTCAATTTTGCATCATGGTTTATAAGCCTGTGTTCTTTAGCCAGTCATTCAGCCAGCAAGCATTTAGAAAGTGCCTACTACATGTCAAGCATCGTTCTATACGGTAGGGATGCAACAAAAGCAAAAGACATAGATCCTGGTGTCAAGGAACTCATACTCTAAAGTGTGTGTGTGTGGGGGGGGTGATTTCTAAATACAACAGATGTTGACTGACTGACACAGAATAAGTTCCTAACTCTAGAAAACAATAATAATTTGTATGTAGAGCACTTAATTAGCATTATCTCTTTGGGGTCTGATAACAACCCTATGAATCAGCTAGTACAGGGATAACAATGTGCATTATGAAACAGAGAAAACAGAGCAATTGAGGGATGTACCAAAGTTCAAGAGGGGAGAGAAGGGAAAGGGGAAAAACATTTATATGGTGCCTACTCTGTGCCAGGTGCTGTGCTGTGCTTTTTTTAAAAAAACAAATATCTTATTTGATCCAACTTATTTGACCAGATGATTGACACATAGTCAATTCTTTGAGCCATAGAGTGGCCAGATTAGGACTCAAACCCAAGTTTTCTGATTCCAATTCTTGTTCAAATCATTAAAAGCAAAAATAAGAGTTATCTAGGCTCAAGCAAAGTTATTACATTGGCTAATATGAGGGAAGAGGTAAAACTATTACGGAATCCTTCACAGAGCTGGAATGTACTTCAGAGGTTATCTAGTCTAATATGTATCTGGACAAAAGTCTGCTCTACAAAATACTTAACAGATGGTCACCAAGTCTCCATTTGAAAATCTCTAGTGAAGAGGAACCTACTCCTGAGGCAGTCCATTATACCTTGGGACAACTTCAATTGTTTATAAGTTTCCGCTGACATCAAGCCTAAATCTGTCATTCTGCCTTTTCCATTTTCCACTCATTGACCCTAAGTTCTGCCCTCTGGAGCCAAGCAGAACATATCTAATCCCACTTCCACATCACAGCCCTTTAAATACTTAAAGACAATTTTCAGGTTTCTCTCACTGTCTTCTATGCTCCAAGATAAATATACTTAGTTCTTTTTTTAGTCAATCAGGGTTAAATGACTTGCCCAGGGTCATACAACTAACAAGTATCTGAGGTTAAATTTGAACTCAGGTCCTTCTGACTCCAGGGCTGATGCTCTATCCATTTCGCTACCTAGCTGCCCCATTCTTTCAACAAATATAATGAATTCCAGTCTTCTCAACCTCCCCTCTTTTTTCTCCAGGCACAAAATAGACTTTGGTGAGAATGACAATGAAAGAACAAGGGGTTTAAGTGAGGCACTTAATTTCTAAAGTCTAAAGATGAAGTGGTGTTGATATATTTTGAGAGCAGACCCTTGCATGAGGAACTGTCAAGGTTGTATATAGTCTGTATAGGGAAACTATGAATAGAGGACACTTGACTTCCCTTTGGAAAATGTCCTATTTTTCATGTCTTTTCCCTAGATCAAGTCCAAAGACTCTGCTCTGGACAGTGGTGCAAGATGACACTCTAGCTCATATCCACAGCAATGGCAATTTACTGCAGACTAAAGAGGAAATCCAATATGCTACGCTTAGCAGAATACTACACTAAACCACAAGACTTGAAGATATATAGAGGAAGCTGCTAGGGTAGGCCTAAACAGTCAAATGAAATTTTTAAAAAAGAAGAAAAAAAATCCTAATACCAAGAGCGGCAAAAAAGAAACACTTAATGGAGGAGCTTCTACATGAGAAAGCCTGTAAAACCAGGATCTTGGTAACACTCTTGGAAAAGTTCAATAAATAGTTGTTGAATTGAAGTAAACTTGGAGCTTAAATGCTTATAGGATCACAACTACCTCAATCCATCTCCTCCTTTCCTAAACTCAATGACCAAGGGCTAGAGAGCTGAGACTCGGCTCATGAGCAAGTCACATACCTCAGCCCCAAAATGTTCAGAAGAATCAAACCAGCTTCACAAACGACGGTGTTGCCACCTTCTTTGTCCTATGTCCTTGGCCTTGAAAGAATCTCATTCATGTAAACTCACTTCCAGAGAAAAAAGATGTTAACACAATAAAATCATCTTTGCCATTGGACCTATACTGGCCCACCTGGGGCCAGTGCAGTGCTACAAGCAGTCAAGTACAAGTCTAACTGGCTTAACCATAAGAATCCAGGAGCCAAGTTTTCCACTGAATCAGCTCCAATCTTTCAGTATATCTTACTTAAAGTACAGTGAGGGAAAATTTTTGTTAAATAGGACTGAAACAACCCCTGAAAGAGGTAAGTTCTCTCCCTTACCTTATAAATTCCTGGTATCCACCCAAATGATAACCACTGCTGAGAATGGGAATGGATTATCCTAGTAGAATCATGAAACAATATGGCTACACTCAAGAATGACTATAGACCTGAACACCATAGCCAAGAGCTAGAATGTGCATGGTTGAAATCCACCTTAGGCAAAGTATTGCCCCCAGCTTTGCATTTTCAATAGTGCTAGTCCCAAAGCCTTCATCTTAATTCTCAGTGGATCGAGCCTGGAAACTAAGCACCTGATATTAATACTATGTTTGAGATACCGAAAAAAAATCAACAAAACTACCCCCTGCAAAAGCCAGGAAATAGAGAAGGCTTCTCTTTTCCCTTGATCTCATTCACTTGCCACTGTTATGATTACTTTAACTCAGGGGCCGATCTAGCATGTTTTACTCCCAATAGCAGCAACTGCTTCTCAAAACTTTGAAAGACAATAGGAAATAGGAAAAAAAAATTGGTGGAACAGCAAAACATATCAATCCCTCACTCAGTTCAACAAATTGGAGGGAGCAAAGATGCATGATGAAGAGTTTTGGGGTGAGGATATGTAGAAGTAACAAGTAATATTGCCATAGGAGCATGCTGCAGATAGCGAGATAAATAAAGTAGATTATGAGTTTGGGAAATATTTCTATTTGGTCATTTCTTTTGAGATCCAATCATTTACCCAGTTTTAAATTCACCTAACTGAATTATCTTCTAGTCCGTATGCTCCCATCCTATCCATAAGGCTGTCATGACAGAATATAACAATATTTTACAAAATCTGTATATACAATTTTCCTTGTTCAGGAAATATTTCCAAAAATGTTCAAAAAACAGTTTGCATCAGTTCATATGGGTAAATGGGCATTTATTGTGTCTGAATTAAATTTCTTAATACTTTATTAATAATTAAATTCAAAATTGAGATTTTTATTAATATTTGTTAATAGTTATAATTTATTAAGTACCAAGCACAATGCTAGATGATACAGATACAAGGACAAAATCGAAACAGTCCCTTCCCTTGAGGAGTTTGCAATGTAATGGAAAGTGTCTTCCCATGCTTCTCAAAATTCTTTATGCTTATCACTTTTTACAATGCAGTAATATCCTACCATATTTACATACCACAATCTGTTGAGCCATTCTACAATCAGTGGGCATCTACTATATGGAAACCTCATGATTAATCAATCTAATACAATAAACATTTCTTATGTGCCTTAACTGCATTCCATGAATGGTGCTAGGACCTGGAAATACAGAGACAAAAATATAAACTATCTTGGCCCTCAAAGAACATATAATTATCTGGGGAATAGGAAGTAGGTGGAGGGTGACATGTATACAGACTAGTCTAGTAACCATGTTAGAGAAGAAATGCAGTTAATTAATCTTTTGAAGACTGGCCTTAAGTCTGCAAGAGTTATAAAAATGCCATCTTTGTTCCTAAGATCTATAGCTTCATATCTAGCACTCAATCCCTAGAAGTGCTTTGCAAGTTTCTTCTGGAATTATTACTTATTTCCACATGAATCACCACAAGTGTGTAGAAGTCATCGGGTTTGACACTTCTCAGGAAGCTGATATCCTGGATCTATACCCTCTAAACAATTATAGCTCCTGCCTGTTCACATGAAGCCAATATATGGCTCAATGTTGCTTAGCAGGAAATTATGAACACCATGATCTATCTTTTCTTTCTGTGACTGGTATTTGATGGCTTTCCTTCAGTTGACATCTGTGAAAACTAATTATCATTCTTCAGAGCCCTGGAAGCTTCTTCTTCCTCATGGAGTCCAGCTTCTTCCTCCATAGGGAAAGCTGCAAAGTTATTCTTTTTCCTTCCCTCCTTTATGTCACATTCATCCGCCAAATCCTGACCCAGGTTAGCATTCCACTCTGCCTATTACAATTCTTTTTCCTCTTTGTTTTTCCCTTCAAAGCACTCCTACTATTCTTTCAATGAGTTAGCATGAGAACCCTGGAGAGTTAGTCAATCAATAAGAATTGATTAAGTCCTTTACTCTGTGTCCAGCATGATACAACACACTAAAAGAATGGGACATTGTCAGAGTCAAAGCTAAATACATACATGAAACGTTTCAGCAGTTGAAGCAAGTGATATTTATGGCCACAGGCCAGCTCTAGAGTCTTGACATGAATACATTGGCTGTTACAAGCTTTTTACAGTAACTTCCATACTTCTGAAAGGTTTAAGCACAGAGGAAAGCTGTTCAATAATAAAGAAGAAGCAGTTACTGGAAATGAATTTTATATGACGCAGTGAAGACTGCTCTAAATACTAAGACAGATACTAGCAATAGCCCATTTTTATAAATTGCATCATAATAAATCATACATACACACACAGATACTGATATGTGCATAAATACTTCTTTCTCTCTGACTTATTTTCTCTCTGACCTATTTCTTTCTCTTGCTCCTCCTAGAGTTTAGGGATGAGTCTGCACTTTCTACCATACTTCATGTTAGAGCTTTTTCATTGTATATTGCATAAATTCACTACAAGAATCATTAAAGATTATGATTTCCAAAAGGCTTAATCCAGACACATTACTCAAAGTTCCAAAATGCCTCCTTCTTCAGCTTAGTCCAGGAGTTGCCTTTACTACAACCCACCCTAGATATAATAAATATTGATTAAATATCATGTAGGCACACCAACCACAGAAGGCCCGCAAAAATAAAATACTAAAAATTAGAGAAAGGGAGAGAGTTTGAGGAAGCCTTAACCACTGGGGATTAGTAAGGCATTTTCTGACTTGGGTCCATGTGTTTATTTTCTATTTTTCAATCACAATTCTTATAAGTTTATTTGGATTTAATAATTGGGAATCCCAAAAGATCACTGAATTCATTTGACTTTCTGTTACATTAGCAGAGACTAAAGAATAATAACTGTATAAAGCTCGCCCCAAGGCTAAAGAAGGTTCGTGTAAAATTGGGGAGAAGGGAGGGAGAAGTAAATTTTTTCATATGTAGGGAAAAAAACAGACTGAAATCCAAACTCAACAAAAACAAAACATATTTTATGAGATTATTGACTAATCCTATAACCCAATACAAGCTGCTCCCCAGAACAGAGAAATAATAATTTCCCAAAGACTTGACTGATAAAAAGACCTTATATCAGTATTTCTTATACTAATTTGGCCACAGAACAACTTGTGGCTTGAAATATATTAGTGGAGCTCTGAAGATATGGGCTATGTTAAGAAATATATTGTGAAGAAATTGAAAAAAAAATAGTTAGCAAAAACTTTCTAAAAATTAGGACTGTCCTAAAGTAGTTGCCTTAAGTATTGATTGGTTCCTCCTTTTTGGAGATCCTCATACAAAAGCTAGATAACCATTTGTCATTTATATCAATGGTATCATATATGTGACTCCCATATATAGTAATCCCAAGTATGTCAGAACCAGACTAACTAAGCCAATATGTTGCCTCCCTGGGATCTTCATGTACAGTTTAGTGGCCTTATTTCTACATGCATGTGACACCACTGATATACAAGTATAAGAGGGATTCTTTTCATGAATGGTTTAGACTCCTGGACATTGAATTCCTTTCTAACTTTCAAATTCTGCCATTCTGTCAGTATCATCAAAATAGAAGGATGGTTGGGGAAATTTTATCATAAAATAAAAGAAATTAAGGCTCTTATAATACTGGAAAAAAAAATGCTGTATGCAAATAAAGAGACTTAAGCCAGGAAAGCATGAAGTAGGCTTTGGAAAGCAACAATAAAATAAAATAAGGTAGGTGAATTTCACTCTGTGTTTCAATTTTCATGCTATGTATCACAAAGAAGTCATTTGTACAGTAGGTAGCCCACATGGATTAGCCAAGAGATATACCAGAAAAGATTAGAACTTGTTTCAAGTAAGTAGGGAGAGCAAGATTTGCTGTCATTTGCAGAGAGTGGTTTATATTTGTATTTTTTTGGTGCCACATGACCAGTAGAAACAAGGACAGAACCCCGAAGAGCTGGGTTCAAGTTCCACCTCCAATACATAATGACTGTAGGAGCTTAGGCAAGTCATTTAACCCCATGGTCCTTTAGGAAACTGTTTAAGATTATAAATTTCGGAGAATGTAATAATCTTCATTGGCAATGGTATTTGGGATGTGTGTGTGTGTGTGTGTGTGTGTGTGCACGTGTGCACATGTGTGTATTTGGCAACAGTTATCCAATTGGCATTTGGAAGCTCCCAATTCCAATGAAATAACAGTTCCATTCTCTATTGTTACTTTTCCCTTGAACGTAATATCTACATATATTCACAGTAAAAGTTGGTCTCCTTCCTAGAGGAAAAAGTGAAGGACTATAGGAATATAATTCTATTCTGAAGTTAACATGAGGAATAAAATGTTCCTGGAGAGAGTGAAAGAAGTGGTTCAAAGATAAGACAAAGAAGAAAGGGAGGATTCTCACTTCTGTCAGGAGATTAGAGGGTAAAAGAGTGTAACATGCCATCTTTTATTTCTCACTGTCAGTCTCAACTTTGGAATCTGTCTCTGGAATAGAAGATGTATGGGTGGGGAAGGATGTTCAGAACTCCCAAGCATAAAAGTATTGCAGCTCAAATGTTAGACCAAGTCAGATGGCTTCCACTCTTAAACCTTTCTCTTGCCCTCTCTCCCTAAGGACACTTCATAAGAATTTGTCCAGTGGACAGGAACATGACATGCTGCTCTTAACTTCAACCAGTCACTGTCACCAAAGCGATGTTTTGACAAGGTGAAATATATCTTCATTTTTCCAGGTCCTGAGATATATTTCCTACCTACATTAGTATACTCTTCAGGCCTTGAAGTTGGAAAAAAAAACTCACAGTTTCCCTCCCCATGCCTTTTATCCCACCAGCTCCACACATATTTCTCGGACCTAACAGATGAGATTATTCAAATTGCCTCTGGATGGTCTTGTTAGACTCTGGGGAGAGAGATAAGCAGGGAAATGCCACTTCCCTGGCATTGCTGGACATTTTTACAACTCTAGTTAAACATACTTTATATACATTGAGTCATCCTTAACTATAGAATTCCTACTTTTAAAGCAAAATGTTAATGGGGTTGGGAAATTTGTCACAAGTAAAACCAAGTAAAATTGCCAACTATTAAACATAGAGGTCATGCCGATGTATATTTTCCATTGCTTCAGGTCTATAGATACTGCCAACTTAATAGATATTATCTTTTCTCAAGTTCTTGTAGATTTGTAATTCATTTATATTCATTAATTTGTATTTCATTTGTAATTCATTAATTTTGCAATTAATTTCTAATTTGTAATTCATTAATATTCAATCCATGAACACTGTATCAGCATCACGGAAGCTGATGTAGCCATGCTGCTTAGAGCACTTGTGACTCAGAACCACACCTAGGAACCACTACAAGTGGTTATGGAACTGTGGACCATCCACAAGACATAGATGATAATAATAGAGTTTCATCATTAGCTGGTTTTTGGTCTATGAGTTAGTCATTAGACATGATAGCAAGTAAATATTTCTATTAAGATTATGACTGTGGGGGGGGGGCAGAGCCAAGATGGCAGCTGGGAAGCAGTGACTGGCATGAGCTCCCCACCAAATCCCTCCAAAAACCTATAAAACAATGGCTCTGAACCAATTCTAGAGCTGCAGAACCCACAAAGTGGCAGAGGGAAGCAGGGCCCCAGCCCAGGACACCCTGGATGGTCTCTGGATAAGGTCTGTCCCACACGGACCTCCCAGCCCCCAGCCGAGGGGACCGGAGCTGAGCCCAGCAAGCACGGCATGAACAGACCAGACGCGGACCTACCAGACCAGGAGA
>JAQQSZ010000561.1:0-16758 GCA_028646595.1 Phalanger gymnotis | reverse complement strand
TGCTGCTCTTTATCCTCTATGCTGCTAAAACCTGTTGATGTGCTGTCTGCTTTCCCTATTATGCTCATTCCCCATAAGGACTTCTGTGTTCCAATTCAAGTGTTTATCAAGAGCCCTACTATGTGTTGGACATGTGCCAACAGCTAATGCTATGAAGGAAGACAAAAATGATAGTCTTCTCACAGAAGCAGCTTGCATTTTATTGAGGAAAGCAGGAAATCAGCAAGTTTGAAAATCTGCACAAAATTTAAAAAAAAGTTTTTGCAGGGACATGGGGAGAAATGGGAGGAAGAATTAAACAACTCAGAAAATCAAGAAAAGCCTGTTTCAGTTCCACACTTTTATACTTGATCATTCTTTGTGGCTACCAGGATCTGTCACTGCATAAAATCCATCAAGTTCAGGACTGGGGAAGACAGACATGGCTCTAGCTTTTCCCTTTCCCCCCTTTAGACTATCTTAAGGCATATGAAAGAAAGAGTGGTTCCCTCCTGATTTATAAATGAGTAAACAGAAGGAGGGAGACACTGGTTTGAAGTGTCTTTTAGTCTATGTGTAGGTGGGGATTTCACTTTTGAGGAATGAAAATTTAGATAATGGTAAGACACACATCTACCATGACAGGTTATTGTATAACAGAACTAGAATTATTTGCATTAGATGACTTGAAAAAAATTCTTGTAATACTTTATCTACCTGGATAAAGCTGGTAAGCAGGGTAAGGTCCTCAAACAAAAGCAGCTAGCGGTGGAAAGCAGGCATTAGGTTTAACCTAATTCTATGCCTGGGGGATGGGCTTAGGAAGAGATACCTAAACTGCACTGGACCATTCCGGTTTTGTCTGTGTGCCCTTTGTATCCTCTACTTGTACAAGCACTGATGAGCTCCACATGCCACCTGTGGCTGCTCATGGAGACATAGAGACTAATCTGTGCTCATAGAGGTCGAATTCTATGATTATGGGCTACAGGCCCTTGGCTTTTATGCCTTGTTGTCTGCTAAACAGCAATAGTAGTAGATCTAGGATAGAAATACACATCTCCCTCTCTCTGAGATAAAGGAAAAGGTTTCATCTGCATGTTACAACCTTATATCCTCACTTGCTTTGTCATGGGTACTTGAGCTCTTCAGTATTTGCTTATTTGCTGCAAATATTCTACTACCAAGAATAAAATGACTTGTCTATTAGTGCTGTTTGTTTTATCTGGTATTTTCTTCTGCCCAGTCACAGTATCTTGGTCCTTACACCCCTAAGCTGCTGTCCTGATTGCCTGCTTTTCACAGTGGGCAACCTCTACCCCTTCTGCTCTTTTAATTCAGCCCCTAGGCTGAATTGGCAGGACTTCCCAGGAATGTCTTGATAAGCCTGTAATTCATGGCATTGGTAGAGGAGAAAGAGGAATAACATGATCTAAGATCCTTAAAAATCTGCCTAGTTAGTTTGTTTTAGGAGAGCATTCTCATTCTGTTTAGTGGGAGATACACAATCCTGACTCCAGCCCTTTTCACCTTTCTCATTTACTTATCAGTTTATTAGCAGTGCAGAGATGGCTCCTTGAGCAATGAGGTCCAAGACCTACCTCTCAGCCAAGGACCTTGATGCTCAGAGGCTGAGGGATTTTATCTATCCTTGGGAAGTCCCTGGGAGGTTCCTAATCACAGGCTAATCTTCAGAAGTTCGCATATGTAGGGGGGATTTCTCATAACTGGCTAATGGCTATGTCTAAGTCAACCACAACCACTTTTATCAGTAGGCCTTTCATCGGTCATCAGCTACAGCTCATCTTAGCCATGGCTTTCCACATGCCATCAAACGTTAAGTGATTGGCCGACAGTATCCTAGCGTCCCAAGCAAGTTGTGGTTTTAAAGCAAAGGCTACTTAGGAATGGCAGTAGTGATTCCTAGGGGTGAGGGATATTGCAGATACAAGTCTTTAATTCATGTTAATATATGTCTTTAGAACACGCTTAGCTAATACAGCTGGTAATGATCTTTTAAATCAAATGCAATTAATATGATCTATACATAGTTAATTAGTCATAACTAATTTTAATGGCATTAACTAACTGACTAAAACTATCCCATTCTGCTCAATTCACTAACATTCACTGATACCCATTAAATCACAATGAACTGAGTAAATACTAATTAAATCCAATAGAGATTATCAAAATTATCTTCACACCAAAAACTGTTCTAAGACTTGGTAATTCGAAACAGTCTTAAAACCTTAACTTTAAGCAAGTAGTTTCCACAACAATCTTAGAATTTGGAGACCAGCTAACTATCAAATATATAGGAGCTACAAGTAAGTCAGAGTGCTTTGAGTAGTAAGGGTTAGGAAACAGAATGTTACCCCCCGGACACTTGAAGTTTTATTTAGGAAATAAGACCTCTATGCAAGAGGTGGAGCAAAATTTCTGACTTTGGACTCAGGAAACAAGGGTTTTAGTCATCTCCTGCCCTGTGATTTGGAGGAGAAAACAAACACAAAAATGTAAGGATGAGGGGATGAAAGGTCGGGAAGGGGAATAAGAACAGGTGATTCCAAATGCCATTATAGAAATATATTTCAGTTCTATATTCTATATTCTGACATTAATGGGGAAAGAAGAAAAAGTGCTAACTAGCATTTATTAAGTATTTTCTGTATCAGGCACTGTTAAACACTTGGGTGGTTATAGTTGGATGAGAAGGGCTCAAAAGAGGCCTAAGGAACAGCTAAAAGTAAAAGTGGTTAGAGCAGAAGATATGAATGGCATGCATAGAGGCTGAAGCTAACACTCCACCTCAGTGTGGGCAGCCCAGATGTTCTGATAAAGATTCTTTGACTGTAAATTTCTAGGCTTGGAACACTATTTCAGGGTTGTCCCCACTACATTTAAGGTGCCATTTAATTCAATCCAACCAAAATTTATTAGGGTCTTGGTATTATGGGCTCCATTTTTCTTGGGGAAAGAAATCATTGTCACCTCTTGCTCCTGAGGCATCTGTGTTGGAAGGTAGGGCTGGGCAGAGGTGAAGCTCATGCTCCCCTTTTGTGGAATCAGGCTGACCTAGGAGGGCATAATTTTCCTTTCATATTCAAGTTCCTATTTCTCCTTAGGCATGAATCTGAAAAAGAGTCAGGTCTCTTGTCAGAGAAGTAGAGGGAAAAAGAAAAAGAGGCTGTTGATAGTAGGTTCTGAAGTGAGTGTATAACCTTCTTGTAAGTCATTTGGATTGCCATTAGGATAATGTATCATCTGTTATCTCTGACCTGAAGGCTTAATTATCATGCTATCTTCACTCCAAGTTTAAAACTCATTTTTTTTCTTTTACATGGGGAAACAACTTGAATGACTTTTTCTAACTTCAAAAACTTTTTTTGTGTGTGAGGCAATTGAGGTTAAGTGACTGCCCAGGTCACACAGCTAGTGTCAAGTGTCTGAGGCCAGATTTGAACTCAAGTCCTTCTGACTCCAGGGCTGGGGCTCTATCCACTGGGCTACCTAGCCGTCCTCCCTTCCTCCCCCTGCCCCAAAAAAACCACTTTTTTTTTTTAAATTAAGATGTGTTTGCCCAGGGGTTTATAAAGGTTCTGGTCATGTTTAAAGATTTTAGAAGTAAACTTTTTAGTTAAGTTACTACTTTTGTGTCTAATCTCCTTTCACTTTTAAAAGCCAAAAAAGTGTCTTGTATGTTTTTTGAGAAAGCAAGGTTATCTTCCTCTAAGAGTCCTGGGGCTTGCATTTTAGAGACCTTTGCTTATTTAATTATTCTGAGGTTTGAGCTGTTGGTCTACACCTAGTTTCTACCAAATGCTTTCCAGTTTTCCCAGTAATTTTTGTCAAATAATGAGTTCTTGTCACCAAATCTTGGATCTTTGGGTTTGTCAAACACAAGATTCCTATGTTTATTTACTAATGTGTATTGTGTACCTAATAGTACTCCACTGATACACCTCTCCATTTCTTAGCCAGTACCAGATTGTTTTGATGATTACTGCTTTGTAATACAGTTTGAAATCTGGTACTTTCCATCACATTTTTTTTCATTGATTTCCTAAATTTTCTTGATCTTTTGTTCTTCCAGATGAATGTTTTTATTATTCTTTATAGTTCTATAATTTGTGGGGGGTATTTTGATATGGCACTGAAAAAGTAGATTCATTTAGGTAGAATTATTTTTATTATATTGACTAAACCTACCCATGAGCAATTAATATTTTTCTGATTGTTTAAATCTGACTTTATTTCTGTGGAAAATGTTTTGTAATCGTGTTCATATAGCTATTGGGTTTTGTCTTGACAAGTAGTGTTTCAAGTATTTTATATTGTTTGAGGTTATTTTAAATGGAATTCTAATGACTTTTTTACATTTATACAGTTAGAAAATGTAAGAAATCTGATCCAAACTCTCAGTCATCTTTCCCGCTCAGCCCCTTCTATATTCTTTTGCTCTCATGCCTGTCGCTAACTACTTGAACAATTTCATCAGACCCTGTGCTTTATTTTGAGGGGTTTTGTGGAAATACTTTCAAGCAGGCTATTTCTTCATGTTTACTGGGTCTTATTGAGTTTAGAGTGGCTGTCAGACATATATATATATATGTATGTATATGTGTACACATATATATATACATAGTATACACACACATATATGTATATGAGATTTGAGATTTTGCTAAATGAATATTGTTTATTCAGAGTTTTAGAGATTTGTCAAAGAAAACATTGGATTTTCTTCCTATCTTTGAGAGTATGTTTTATGCCTTAGTTAATTTGTAGTGTGTATATTTGATGGTTCATCTAGAAGGGTTAGATAAATGGCAAATCCAGGTCAGGGCTGCTTGGTATGGCAGGGCATAGTGACTGAATCAAAGACAAAGGAAGCAGAATATGGAAAGTGGTAATCAATACCTTCATCAAGGAGAACAAGCAAAACTCTGAGATTCTAGACTACTGAATAGTGTCTAGAAAATCAGGCTACTTCTGCTCCTTTCCTTTCTCCCAATTCTCTTCTGAAAAGTTAGAGAAGAGAAAGAGAAAGAGAAAGAGAGAGAGAGAGAGAGAGAGAGAGAGAGAGAGAGAGAGAGAGAGAGAGAGAGAGAGAGAGAATGTCAGGGAAGGAGGTAAAAAGAAACATGGATGAATAAAATAAGCCATCCTAACAGAAGAAGTATGCACATTTTGAATGGGAATTAATTAAAACTGATGTTTAGTTGGCTGTATGGATTTACCAAGCTTCATCTGCCTGTAAACCTTTGTCTGAAAAGAACCTTCCAGAGAGAATCCTAGAACCATTGATGAACTCTAACTCCTTGCCTCTCCCCCAACTTTATCTCTACCTACAAAAAGAAGGCATTTTACTGTTAAGTTTCTATGTTCTTTAAGTCTGCTGTAATCTCTGATTTAATTTGTAGTTTTGAAAGCATTTTGCCTTGACACAAAATTTATGAACACTTTGTGCTGTATGTCTATATGTTAATATCAGAGAAGTCAAACTAAATACGCAGCCTAGTCATAGATCTAACTTTTCTGTCCAAAACATTGAAGTGATGGTTGAGGATTCTATGAACTATTATAAGAAGATCTTAAACTGATGATTTTTTTTATTAATAAAACATATCAATAAGTGCCTAAAATTTCAGAGAGAAATCCACAATGCTTGAGACCAAATCACCACTAGACTAAGGCCAAGTAATTAATTTTTTTTTTTGTCCTGAGTCAGGCTACTTTAACCATAGGTGCCTTAGTCAAGTTTTCTGGCCAAGTAAGTGGTGGGAAAAGGTGAGAACTAGGGGAAAATGATGTCCAGGATCAATCATCCAGGGGGAAGAGAAAAGTATGAGAAGAATCTATATCTCTTCTTTTCTATTTGGAGGATTTAATAAGAAAGAATGAGGTTTTTTCCTCCCCTACTTTTGGTTTCACTTTTCACCCTAACCTACCAAACATTGCTCCACAAAGATATTTGCTATTAATAGCTATGTGCCATCCCTTCAAATTGTTAAAACAAACAAAAAACTTGTTTATTCTTAGTCCTCTCTACTCCAGCCTAAGTCTCCAGTTCCTTCAACTGTTCCTGATATGACATGGATTCCAATCTCATCATTTTTTTTAACTCATCTTCCTCTGGAACCATTTTGGTTTCTTAAATTTGCTTTAAAATGCAGCACCCAGAATGACATTTAGAGGCTTAATACATATTTATTGACTAATACCAGGTTAATAATTTCCTTGAATTGAGACAGTTGTTAAATAAAACAGAAATAAATGATGATAATAACATTGAAATGAAGTGATACAAATTGCATTACTTAGAAAGACTGAGAAGATAGGAGATAAGCAGACAATGAGCACGGTGAATGGGGATTTTGGGGTCAGGACTGAAGGTTATTACACAAGGTAATCACAACTGGGAGGCACCCATTTTAGATCCTTTTTTCTTATTCCACCTTTGCTGTTGCCCAAGAGATGGATGGCTGATAAGATGAAGGAAACTCTGAACTAATTGCTTCCTCAGAGGATTCACTGAATGCATCATGTCCCAAGAGCCACATCAGGGGATCCAAAGACCTTTCTGGCTTCTGAAGCCTCTGAGGAAGCAATTCAGGGGGCATGTCTTGGTTATAAGTCCTTCAGAGACACCTTTACTGATAAATAATAACAATATTGCAGCTCTTCTAGTAACAGCACAATCTTCCCTGCTTTCAGTAGTTAAGAATCAATGATTATTAAGGGTACACTTGATAGTCTTACATCATTAGGTGGGGGAAATGATCTTCTACCAAGACCTGCCACATTCAGACATGAGCAGTGTAAGTACCTGGGCTAGTTGTCCAGATATCTGTCTTCCCAGCTTTCACAGTGACTGAAGAAAAGGAGAACAGGACTGTTAGGTGATACTTTGAAGGATCTGGAGGGTCTCCTTCTTACTGGGAAGTCCACTGAAATATATCAAAGCCACAGATCTATTAAAGTAGGCAATAGGTTGGGTCTTACAAGTGAGGAGTAGGGGTTGACTTCCTTGGACCTGAGTCTTAATGGATATAAAGTCATTTTGTAGGGAGAGAGAAAGAAACTTAGTCCTTACCTCTCCTACGTCCCATTAGAATTTTATCGTAGATATCCTGGTCTATATAGTCTCATTCCCTCCTTGTTCCCTTGATTGAATATAATGAGGAATGTACTCTAAATAAATCTTACATAGAATCATAAAAGTATAAGCCTTAAGTCCCTTCTAGCTCTAGAATTAATAATGGCATCTCCCGTTTGTTCAATATTGCAAAGTTTACAAAATACTTTTCTCACAACCCTATCGAGTAAATAATATTAATTCTTCCCATTTTATAGACACTAAAACTGATCCCAGGGAATGAAAGGAGCTTGATACCTTGTAAGTATAAGAATTGGGAGTCAAACCAAAGTCATTCCCAAGTGCAAGGACCTTTTTATTACTCCACACTGATTTTATCTTATGAGTAATGACACAAATATGTGAAAAAATATGTGATTTTCTCAAGGAGAATTCATAACATGGGAATTAACCCACTCCAATATAGCTCATAGCCAATTTATGATTTAGCAAGAATAGAATTCATTAGAGTTCATTTATATAACACTTTAACATTGAAGTCTTTTAATTCATTCATTTGCTCCTTACTGTTATCTTCATTTTATAGCTAAGAAACAGGGCCCAGAGATGTTCATTGATTGGACCAGATTCACAAAGCTAGTAAGTGTCTGAGACAAGATTCATATTAAGTTTCCAGCACCAACACTCAATTCACTGTGTCATGCTGCCTCGAGAGATCAAGTCGTAGATTTGCTTAAGGTCCAGAGCAGTTAATGATCTGCCTATGGTCACACAGGAATATTTGAACTCATGTCTTCCTGACTCCAAACTCAACACACTTCTATACCATGCTGCATCTATATGAGTAATGGTAACTGGAATTTAATATTTTATGTCTACTTGGAAGGGACACAGAATAGGAGGGAACAGGGATATATGTATTAGGAAGGGTTCTTGGAGAAGGTAGCATTTGAGCCAGATTTTAATGTATTTCTAGACTTTCAAGAGGCTGTAACATCTTGGGATCCTGAGGACAATGGTGCTACAGAATGTGGGCACACAACGAACCAAACTGCTCTGTGTATATATCTGTATTTAAAATGGCTTAGAGTAATACTGATAACAACAATGATGCATTTGTATAATACTTCAAGGTTGTGCATGGTTACAGCATGTAGACAGGGAATTCAGGCTTTCTCACATGTAGCTGTATTACTGATACTTTGAGTTAGAGTTGGAGTTTGTTGCCCCACGTTAGCAGAGCTAGGATAGACATAAAAATAATCCTGATGTATGTCTTAATGGGCATAAGGCCAGAGAGAAATCATGAGGTATTTCTGGTAAGAAGTAAAATCTCAATTTTTCTTGAGACTCTCTGGGTTTGAAAACTCAGGTGTATATTTGCAGGCAGTGAACGAATGTTGGCCTTAGAGCTGAGGGTTATCAATAGGAAGCATTTGGTCCACCTTAGCCAAACACAGAGTACACATTTTAACTGTCATCAGCAATTCAGAGAAGGTTTTGATTGGATGCCTTGGTGGGAGGAGAGTAGATTTAACTTCATGTCCATACAGATAGGCATCAGGAGTTTGGCATAGTAGAAAGAGTATTAGTTCTGATTTCAGGAGAAAGCTTTGTTTCAATCTCCATTCCTATGCTTGCCATTTGTAAAATGTTGAATAAGACCTCTTACTTCTCTGAGTCTCAGTTTCTTTATCTGGAAAATATGGATACTTGTGCTACATGGTGCAATTGAAAGCCTTGAAAAAAACTATAGAAAATGTTCTTTTATTATTATTCTTGCCCTAAGACTTTGCCATTATTTGATTGATTTTTTGATTGATTGAGTAGAAATATCATCCTCAGTGCATAGTCAGAGTAGGTCAAAAGAAGGAAAAAAGCCTCCATAATGCACATTTATACATTATTTAGTCAATGAGTTACTAGGAAATAATTTACACAAGCTTAGTTTTCAGTACTTTCTGGAAAGGCAGGTAGGTTGATAAGAAGATGGGTATGGCAGAATGCTAAGGATCGACTGGTTCTTTTTGCAGTTAAGTTGGTTGCCAAGAGTGAAAGTGACTGTCAGTTGGAGGCCCACTTGAGCACATGGGGAGATCACTAGAGTTCCATGATCTGGTCCTCATACTTGTATGATCAGGTACTTTATTTGATCAATTCACCAACCAGGCTGGGGGAAATAGGTGTGCACTAACTTAGGTCAAAATAAATGAGAGTGACAATATTGTTTTATTAGCAAATATAATAATGACCTCATTTTCTTGTATCCCACTGGTAGAGAGGAGATTTGCTGTTGTTCAGTCGTTTTTAGTCATGTCCAGCTCTTTGTAACCCTATTTGGGATTTGCTTGGCAAAGATACTGGAGTGGTTTGCCATTTCCTTTTCCAGCTCATTTTACAGATGATGAACTGAGGCAAATAGTATTAAGTGACTTGCTCAGGGTCATACAGCTAGTAAGTGTCTAAGGCCAGATTTGAACTCAGGAGGATGAGTCTTCTTGACTACAGACCTGGCACTCTATCCTCTGTGTCACCTAGCTGCCCAATGGTTGCCATGGTTTCATCTAAGGAGGGTAAGGTCTGGCAGGCCCCTTCAAACTGGAAAGACTTCAGATTCCAAAATATCGTACCTAAAATTAGCCTTGCTAAATTTACAGAGATTTTTTTTTTCTTGATTGGTCTCAGGATGTTGAAATTTTTGGCCACAGCAAACTCAGAGACCATCTGCTATGTAACGTGTCATCTATGATTGCAGAGGCAGAATACATTTGATGAAGTCATGTATCCTCCTAAGTTTTGGAGTTTATTCACAATGCCACAACCAAGTTTTAACCATTTCTTTTGATATCAGGGTGATGGTATTCGACCAAACTTTGATAAGTATTAGCAATGAAAAAGAAAAATTGTGGGAATATTTCTTTTCCTGTTTTTTTCTCTCCCTATATGATGGGCCCCACATTTGACCAATGTTACTATGTAGGGCATAGCTGTTGTTCATTCAACATTCTCACCACCCACTGTGCATGAATGCCAATCTTTAGCTTTATTGCATCCATCAGAACAGCTAAGCTTTATTTGACACACTTCCATTGCCTCTGACTGCTAGATCATCAGTTGGGGTTGGAGGAGGGAAGGTACAGGCCTGTAACCATAATTATAAAAAGCAAAAGGTAGCTGGAACTTTGGTCCATAGTGCTTTCAGAGGGGAAGCATTTCCAGAATGTGATGGTTGGAGTTTATTTCCTTCTTGCAGTGACTGCCAGGCTCAGACCTCAGTGTAAAATACTTTGCCAGCCTGTGCTACTCACATCATACCTCCAGGATCCCTTTTCCATAGTGCTTCTCTTCTAGTACCCAAGACTCCCCAACAACATCAATTGGGGCACAAGACTCCCTAATGGACAATGGTATGCTTGCACCCATGATCCAGTTGTCCTCAGGACCAATAATATTGTGCACATGCTTTTTCATTGAATTTGCCCATAGCACCGAGATTGTTATAGCACTAAATCTAATTGTACACAGGCTGTCCTTGTCATATTTCTAACAGAATATCACACATAGTGGCAAATATTCTCCCCACTGAAAGAAGTGTAGGTAAGAAATGATGGCAGTGTCTTCAGAAATCAAACTTGAGAGAAAACAACAATAATAATAAATAGCATTTCTATAGTGCTTACTATATGCCAGTTACTGTCCCAAGCACTTTGCAACTATCATCTCATTTGATCTTCACAACAAACCTGGGAGGTAAGTGTCATTGTTACTCCCATATTACAGACAAGGAAACTGAGGCAAACAGAAGTAAATAGTATCTGAGGCTGAATTTGAACTCAGGTTTTCCTGACTCCAAGACTTTCACTCTATCCACTTCACCAGTATAATTTATAAACTTCTCCGTGAGTCCTGCTATGGGAAGTTTAGGAAGAATTTATTGTCTTCCCACCGCTCATCTTGATAATACTCACCATTCACTAGACAAAAGATAGGCATGACAATACCAGTCTTCCAAAGAGAGACTACTTTATATTATGACACAAAACCATGAATCTCTTTTATACTAAATGAGCTCTGAGGCAGATATCTGTCTACTCCATTCTCTGGTGTTCTGGAAAAAAAAGTAAGAGATAAAAATAATTCTACTTGGGTGCCCCCTTTGTCATACTAAGCTTATCTTGAATTCTTAGAGGCTAGAAAAGCATAGTGCAAATTCAATCAAGTCCTCTTTGACTCAAAAAGCTTCAATACTAGGCATGGGGATGAACTGTCATTCAAGAAGTCATCTAGAAATATGCACAGAGGCTCACAACAAAAGGGGTGATGCCTTTATGATACCATCGACAAAAGTTTAGAGTGGTTGTGATCTGCACCGTGAATGGAGAACTCACATTGAGAAATCTTTCGAAGCCCTAATAAAATATGAGAGATTATGCTTTTGATTTTATTCAGTCATTGAAGTTTGGAAATTACAATGATCCGCAGTGAAAATGGTCATTAAAAGCTATGTAGTGTGAAAAGGTACAAATCCAAAATGTCTTATGCTTGTGGTACCTTAACCAGTGACACATTCACTGCAGATGTCTGTCTCTGTGTTCCCTTATATGTGAAGGCTTGACCTGGCCTTTACTTGCTTTCTGAGGGATACTTTCCTATTTAAGGCATCCTCACTTTTCTCTGAGTTGATTTTTTAAAATCTTCTTCCACATTTCAATCGATGCTGCTCTTTTCAGTCTATTTGATCAAGCATAGTGGAGAGTTTGCAATATCATGGAAACTTGGAGAGAAGAGAGTTTTAGGGGAAGAAGATGACCAACAGTATCAAAGGCTGCAGACGAGTCAAGAAGGATGAGGACTATGAAAAAGACATTGTCTGATAATCAGAATTTTGATTATTGGTAAATTTGGAGAGTATAATTTGAATGGTTGGAGGCCAGACTATAGAAAATTATGAAGAGGAAAGTTGGAAAAAAAGTGGAGGCTGTGGATGGAGTGTCTTGTCAGAGTAACTAAAAGTACATCGGTAGAGTTAATAGAAGTAAGAAGCATATAAGGTGTAAGAAGAATGGAAAAGTAAGCATCAACCAGGTTATGAAGTTTTAAGTTCCAAACATAACTTCGCATATGATCTTAAAGATAATAGGGAGCCACTGGAGCTCATTGGGCAAAGGGATAATTAGACCTTTACTTTTGAAAGAGTACGTTGACACTTGGGTGAAAGATGAATTGGAGCAGGAAGATATAAGCCAGGGGGACCATATATAAGACTATTTCAGTAGTTTAGGTGAGAGGTGATAAGCATCTGGGTTAGTGTTATGGCTGTCAGAGGACAGAAAAGGGAGCAAGAAAGTCAACAAGGCAGAAAGGAAGATTTGACAATGGATTGGATGTATGGGTGACAGAGACACCAAGATCATAGGCCTAGTCACTAAGACGATGAAGATGCCCTTGAAAACATCAGGGTAGTTCAGAAAGGGGGAGGCTTTGGAGAAAAGATAATCATTCATATTTTGAATATTTTGGGTCTGAGATACCTAAGGGACATTCAGTTGGAGAGTTCTAGGAGGTGTTTGGAGATGCATGACTGGATGATGAAGGTGGTGGTGATGATGTTGAGGAGGAAGATGATGATGAATAATTGACTTGCCCAGGGTCAGACAACTTGTAAATATCTAAGGCAGTTTTCAAACACAGATCTTTCTTGCTCCAAGTTCAAGACACTATCCATTAAGCTCTTCTATCTCTCAAATGAAGTAACAAATAAGAAAGCATTTTGTAACTATAAGGCTATAAATATCAGCTATATGTAAAAAATCAGCCAAAACTCTTCCATCATAAAGCCATCAGTTATTATTTTTTTTCTTTTATAGGTATATTTATATCATGTCCATTGAACCTTGTCTTGGATCTCTGACACTAGCACCCACCCTTTGGGATCCTGTGCACTCCATACCAGGGATTGGTTGATTTTTTTTTTTTCCACACAGATGAAGAATTATACAGTGGTGACTGAGTTTATTCTCCTGGGAATCCCCCACACTGAGGGATTAGAGATTCAACTTTTTGTTGTGTTTTTATCTTTCTATTTCTTTACCCTGCTGGGGAACCTGATTATTTTATTGGCCATTATCTCTTCATCTCACCTTCATACACCTATGTATTTCTTTCTGTGTAAGCTATCAATTTTGGACATATTTTTTCCTTCAGTGAGTTCTCCCAAAATGTTGTCCTACCTCTCTGGAAAAAGCCATGCCATCTCTTATAGGGGATGTATATGCCAACTCTTTTTCTATCATTTTCTCGGCTGTACTGAATGTTTTCTGTGCACTGTGATGGCCTATGACCGTTTTATTGCCATTTGTTTTCCTTTGCGGTACAGAGTCATCATGAGCCATAAGGTATGTGCCATATTGGCAATGGGGACTTCATTTTTTGGCTGTATTCAGGCCACCTTCCTAACTGCTCTCACCTTCCAGTTGCCCTACTGTGGTCCCAACAAGGTGGACTATTACTTCTGTGATATCCCAGTGATGCTAAAGCTAGCCTGTGCAGATACCTCAGCCTTGGAGATGGTGGGTTTCATCAGTGTGGGCCTTATGCCACTTAGCTGCTTTTTCCTCATCCTTACTTCTTATAGTCGCATTGTTTGCTCCATCTTGAAGATCCACACTGCAGAGGGACGGTATAAAGCCTTCTCCACTTGCAGTGCTCACCTCACAGCCATTCTTCTCTTATATATACCTGTAGTCCTCATTTACTTACAGCCTACCCCCAATCCTCGGCTGAATGCCACTGTTCAGATCCTGAATAATCTGGTCACCCCTATGCTGAACCCCTTGATTTTCAGCCTTAGGAACAAAGAAGTGAAAGCATCCCTAAAAAAGGTGCGACAGCAGGTTGGGTTCCTTTCTGAGAAGTGAGAGAGAAACCTACAGATGGAGTGTTAGCATTTGTTACTCAACAGAGATTCTTGAATCTTCTATCTCTAGTCCTTAATTTCTTCAATCCTTTTGACCCTCTTTCTTTACAATATTGTTATTACTATTTAGATTGTTCTCTTGGTTCTGCCCACTTCACGTTGTATTAGTTCATATGAAACCATCCCCTTCATCATTTCTTATAGCACAATTGTATTCTATCATATCCATATAACATAACTTGTTTGGCTATTCTCCATAGAGGAAGAGATGGGGAAAGGGAATTTACAGCAAATTTCTCTGATATAGGTCTCATTTCTCAAATGTAGAGAGAACTGATTTTATAAATTTATAAATATATAATATAATGTAATATAACATTATATAATATTATATATACTATGTTATATATTATAATTTACAATAAATACAATTAAATATAAATTTATAAACATTAAAAGCCATTCCCCAATTGATAAATGGTCAAATAATCCCATCTCTTTCTCTATTTTCTTGTAATTTTGGCTGCATTGGTTTTGTTGGTGCAAAATATTTTAATTTTATGTAATCAGAGTTATCCATTTTACCTCCTGTGAATGTCTCCATTTCTTGTTTGGTCATAAATGCTGTGGGATATTGATTTATGCCTAATTTATCCCAGACTGCTTTCTGGTTTTCCTAACAATTTTTGTCTAATAGAAAGTGCTTGTCCCAATAGCTAGGATGATTGGGTCTATCAAACACTACAATACTGTGCTTATTTGTTTCTGTATATGGTGTACCTAATCTATTTCATTGATCAGTGACTCTATTTCTTGTCCAGAACCAAATCACTTTGTAATATAGTTTGAGATATGATGCTGCTAGGCCCTCTTTAATTTTTTTCTCTGTTTCCTTTAATAGTCTTGACCTTTTGTTTCTCCAGATGAATTTTATTGCTATATTTTCTAATTCTATAAAATAATTCTTTGGTAATTTGATTGGAATAGTACTGCATAAGTAAACTAATTTACGTAGTATTGTAATTTTTATTATATTAGCTTGACCCATCCATGTGCAGTTGATATTTCTCTAATTACTTAAATCTGTCTTTATTTGTGTGAAGATTGTTTACAATTGTGTCCATATGTTCCTGTTTGTGTTTTGGCAGACTCTCAAGTATTTTATATCATCTACAATCATTTAAATGCAGTTTCTCTTTTCTATCTCTTCTTGGTGGGGTTTTATTTTGGTAATATATAGAAATGTTGATGATTTGTGTGGGTTTATTTTATATCCTGCAACTTTTCTAAAGCTGTTAAATTTTTTTGAGTAATTTTTAGTTGTCTCCAGGGGTCTCTAAATATGCCATCATATAATCTACCAAAACAGTGATAGTTTTGTTTCCTCATTATTTATTTTTATTCTATTTTTTTCATTTCTTATTGCTAGAGCTAGCATTTCTGGACATTATTGAGTGATAATGTTGAAATGCATATCCTTGCTTTACCCCTGATATTATTAGAAAGGCTTGTAGTTTCTTCCCATTACAGATAATACTTGCCTTTTGTTTAAGATAGATGCCACTTTCCATTTTGAGAAAAGCTTCATTTATTCCTATGCTTTCTAGTGTTTTTAATAGGAATGAGTGTTATATTTTGTCAGGCTATTTCTGTATCCTTCAGTGTAGTTATGTAATTTTTCTTGTTTTTATTATTTATATGATAAATTAAGTTTATATTTTTCCTCATATTGAACCAATTCTACATTCCTGACATAAATACAGCCTGGTCATAGAGTATAATCTTTGTGTAATATTACTACAAGCTTCTTGCTAGCATTTTATTTAAAAATTTTCCATCAATATTCGTTAGGAAGATCAGCTTAGAGTTTTCTTTCTCTGTCTTCTGCTCTTCCTGCTTTAGGTATCATAGAAACAATTTGGTAGGATTCATTCTTTACCTATTTTAAAAAAAACAGTTTATACATTATTGGAATTCATTGTTTTAAAAATAATTCATAGAATTCACCTGTAAATCCAATCCGATCCTTTTTTTTTCTCAAGGAGCTCATTCATGTATTGTTCAATGTATTCTTCTGAGATAGGACTAATAAAATATTCTACTTTCAGCTCTGTTAATCTAGGCAATTTATATTTTTGTATATTTATTCACTAGTTAAATTGTCAGTTTTATTGGCATTGATTTGGGCAAAATGCCTCCTGATAATTGCTTTAATTTCAGCTTCAGTGCTTGTGCATTCACCCTTTTCATTTTTATATGGATAATTTGGTTTTGTTCTTTCCTTTTTTAAAAAATTTTTTGGAGGGGAAGACAGGGCAGTTGGGGTTAACTAACTTGCCCAAGGTCACACAGCTGGCATGTCAAGTGTCTGAAGCCAGATTTGAACTCAAGTCTTCCTGACTCCAGGGCCAGTGCTCTAGTCACTGTGCCACCTAGCTGCCCCCTTTCTTTTTAAAATAAAAAATCTAATACTTTATTTCATTGTTTTTTTTAAAATAAACTAGCTCCTTTTATCTGTTAGTTCAATGTTTTTTATAAACTTTAAATTTTATTAATTTCTTTTTAAAAATTTTATTTATTTAATATATTTAGTTTTCAGCATTGATTTTCACAAGAGTTTGAATTACAAATTTTCTCCCCATTTCTACCCTGCCCCCCACTCCAACATGGCATATATTCTGGTTGCCCTGTTCCCTAGTCACCCCTCCCTTCTGTCATCCCACTCCCCTCCCATCCCCTTTTCCCTTCCTTTCTTGTAGGG
>JAQQSZ010000560.1:0-16774 GCA_028646595.1 Phalanger gymnotis | reverse complement strand
CTACTTCTCTAACTTGCTTTTCTAAATCCTTTTTGAGTTCTTCCATGGCCTGAGACCAGTTCATGTTTTTCTTGGAGGTTTTTGTTGTAGGCTCTATGACTTTGTTAACTTCTTCTGACTATATGTTTTGGTCTTCTTTGTCACCAAAGAAGGATTCCAGAGTCTGAGACTGAATCTGGGTGTGTTTTCACTGCCTGGCCATGTTCCCAGCCAACTTACTTGACCCTTGAGTTTTTCAGCGGGGTATGACTGCTTGAAGACTAAAGAGTTCTATGTTCCACGCTTGGGCGGATGTACTGCCTCACGAGCAGCACTCCTCCTTCCCCAAGAACCCCCAACCAGGACTGGGCTTAAATCTTCAGCAGGCTCTTCACTCCTGCTCTGATCAGCCACTTAATTCTTCCCACCAGGTGGGCCTGGGGCCAGAAGCAACTGCAGATGTAGTTCTAAAGCTGCCCCACCTCTGCTGCCCCAGGGGTGGTGGCCAAACTGCAAACTCAGTCCCCGCAGCTTTTCCCACTAACCTTCTCTGTTGTCTTTGTTTTCTGTGGGTTGAGAGGTCTAGTAGATGCCACAGCTCAGTAATTCACGCCTGTAGGGCACTGTCCACTTGGCTGCTGGTCTGGTCAGTCCGCGGTCCGCACGCTGGGCTCAGCTGGGAGCTGGGAGCTCCGTGGGGGACAGACCTTACCCAGAGACCATCCAGGCTGTCCTGGGCTGGAGCCCTGCTTCCCTCTGCCACTTTGTGGGTTCTGCAGCTCTAGAATTGGTTCAGAGCCATTTTTTTAACAGGTTTTTGGAGGGACTTGGTGGGAAGCTCACGCCAGTCACTGCTTCCCAGCCGCCATCTTGGCTCTGCCCCTTAATATATATTTTAAAAATACGATGTAATGGAAGTTTACATTTTCATAAATTAGTTTTTGTCCGCATAATTCATGCTTATTTATTGTTTTTGTCATCAAGAGTCATCCATAAGAAAATTGTAGTAAAGAAAATAAATAAAATCATAATAAAAAAGAAATTTAAAATAAAAAATAAAAAAAAGAAGACAGAAACATCAACGTCATTACTGTAAGAGTTGTGAATTTGTCCAACAATCTGGAAAGAAATTTGGAATTATCCAAAGAAAGTGATTAAAATGTCCTTGTCCTCTGACCCAAAGATCTCACAACTAGAGGTATATGTATGTATATCACAAGAATGTCAACAGATAGGTACTGTATGGATCAAATACTTCAATAACCTAATATCTGTAAAAATTCTTAGCACAATGCCTGGTTCATATAATAAATGTTTGTCTCATTTCCCTCAAGGCCCTTTTTCTAGAGGCACTACATAGCACAGTAGATAGTACACTACTGCTGCTACTACTACTATTTTTATTGTAACTAAGGAACCAGAAATAAGGCAGAGGCCCATCGACTAGGGACATGAACAAACTGTGACATTTGAATGTAATGTACTACTGCTCTAAGAAACAAAGAATATGAAAAATACAGAGAAGCATGAGAAGACCTCTAAGAACTCATGCTGAGTAAATAAGGAAAGCAACGCATACAATAGTGTCAACAATGTAAAAAACTAAAAGACCTAGACGCTGCATAATTAGGATGCTCAAGCTTGAGTCTAAAGAGATGAGAAAATGAACCTCCATCCCTTTTTTGCTGAGGAGAGTCACTGCAGGTAAGGAATAATGCAACCATATCTACATAGATATGTGTGAGATGCAGTCACACTTCATCGGTGGCCTCTGCTTCTCTAACCAGAAGACAAGAGTGATATGTTCCAAAGCTTCCATCTAAGGCAAAGGGCCAGCTCAGCCATCTCTTTGTTTCCTACCTAGCTGCACCATCTGGACTTTACCACGCCTCTTTCCTAGATATTTTCTCCCTCATTACCAGTCCAGTCCTCTTCTTTAAACTTCCTCCTGTGGGTTTGCATTCCTCTGTTAGCCTTTAAGTTCCTTGGCAATGGAGAACATCCTTCTATTTTATATTTGCACCCCCAGCATGCAGCACATGCCTGGCACATAGAAGATGCTTAATATACGTTTACTGAGTGACTATATCATCAGACTCAGTATCTTAGTTTTGCCAAACTATTTTTTAAAAATTTTTTTTGTTCTTTGTTACTGGGCATGGCATTCTAGGTGTGTAAAGGGTGAAGCATATATTTGGAAACAAACAGGACATAAAATTTGAATATTTATTAATAAAAATCTCTAAACTATTAAAAAGAAAAAACCAATAAACTGAATTCAAAGAAATGTGGGAAATTTTATAATAACATGGAAAAAAGAAGTAACAATATGCATGATGACTTAAAACTTGAAAATGAACACACCCCTAAAAGAAAACTGAATTCTGAACAGAAAAATCAGTAACAATTCTGGAGAATAGTTAAAGAAACATACCCAAAACAAGGTCAGGACTACAATAACAGAATATTGTTATGTACTGCAAGACATAATCTCCACAGAGAATGCTCTTACCTTTTGGAAGGGGGGAAGATCAAAAACAAGGAATAAGGGGGAAATGACTGTAAGTATTTCTCACATAATAAAGGCTTAATAAACACTTGCTGAATGATGTGAGAGAAAGTTGGTCTCCCCCTTCAGGAATATCTGAGTTTAAGTACTGCTTCTGATAAATACCAGTTATGTGACCTTGAGCAACTCACTTAACATGTTAGTACTAAGTCAATTCTTTAAGACTGTAAATTGTAGAAATGGTGCCAATCTGTACTACCAGAGGAAGTTCCTCACCAGGAGCTTCCCACACTAAGGAAACCACAGGACCAATTCAAAAAAAAAAAAAAGTTTACTGAATTATAATTAATTTATTAAGATTTAGGACTTCTGGGGTTTTGCTCTGCTTGTATATCAAGCTGCCAGGGAAACAACTTTTTTTTGGAAGAGAGAAAAGTAGATGATATCCTTTACTTCACCACCCCACTAGGTTATCATGCACTTAAGAGTTATAATCGATTGAACATTTTCTGAATATTTCTATGTCTTCACTTTTGGTTCTATCAGTTTCAAACTATATTAAGCTACTTTTTACAATAAAAGTATTAATTTTCTTAACTGTAACAAAGAAACAAAACTAACATCTGGCTGCAACTGTTTTATAAAAAACCTCATTTAGGTATCACTATGACATTAAGAGTAAGATTCAGAACATTTAGAAAATATCAGATTAGATAAAATAGATAATGAATGTAAAACTATTTCTTAAACAAATCACAGCCAAAGCCATGAAAATTAAGAGAGGGAAAGGAATAGACGACAATAGAGAAAGGAAGAAAGTCTATTCCTATGTCATCTCAAATTTGAATGATCATACATAAGTACTTACTAAGCACATGCAATGTGACACGCACTGCATTAGGTTCTAGAGATAAATGTACAAAGAATTAGCTAATCCATACTCACAAGGAGCTTATGTTCCAATGGGGAAGATAAACAAGTGCATATAAAAATATATACAATATAAATGTAAAGTTAATATAAATATGTATGTATACACATGTGTGCACACACAAGCAGTGGCACCCCCCCACACATACATATGCAGTTTGGAAGGGGGAGTACCTACTTAGCAGCTGGAGTTTTAGGAAAAGTTTCAGGCAGAAGATGGTATTTGAGGTGCTACTTAAAAAAGAAACTCTATGAAGCTAAAGAAAAGAGAAAGCACCTGAAATGATCAGTGCAAAAGGTGTGGAGAGAGGAAATGAAGCCTTGTGTGAAGAAGAGACAAAGACAGTTTGGCTGGATCACAAAGCATAGGAGGGGAAAGTAATGTGGAATGAGATTTAGAAAGCTAGATGTGATGGCTTTAAAGGCAAAACAGAGCAGATTACATTGGATTCTAGCGTCTGAGTAGGAGAGTGACATGATCAGATCTGTGCTTAAGGAAAACCACTTGTGGTAGCACCGTGGAGAATGTACTGAAGTACAGAGAGATTTTAGTCATCAAGATCAATGAGGAGGTTGTTATAATTGAGGCATGCGATGATGAGGGTTTAGTTCACACACTGTATGAAATGTCCAGTACGCGGATGGTGATGTGGGATTGAAACTCAAGGGAGAGTCAAAGGCTGGAAATAAAGACATGAGAGAATATTCAAAAGAAAAGAGTCACCAGTGTTTTCAAATGGAGCAAACAGGTTGAAAAGGCTTAGAACTGAAAAAGACCACCAGATTTGGAAATTAAGAGATCTCTGGTAACTTCCAAGAGAATAATTTCAGTTGAGTGATAAGACCAAAAAGGCAGACTGTGGAGTGAGAGGAGAGGAAGTAAAAGCAACGAGTGTATATAGCTTTTTCAAGAGGTTTGGCTGAGAGAGGAAGAAGAGAAATAGACAATTACATGAAGGGATGGTAGTGTCTAGTGAAAGTAAGGATGGGCATATTTGAAGATACTGAGGAATCAGATGACAGGAAGAGGTTGAAGATATGAGGTGAGGACGGGGTGACAGAAGAAACGATTTGCTGGGGAAGACAGGATCAAGTCCACCTGTATATGAGTTAGCCTTGACAATGATAAGAACCAAACTTTATCAAGGACTAGAGAGAAAGAGGAGAGAGTGGAATATGATGTCAAGGGGTTCTGAGATGAAGAGAATACAAGTGCAGAGAAAGTTCAGTTGAATGCTCAATTTTTTTTTTTTCAGTGAAGAGTTAAGGTCTTCAGCTGAGAGAAGGGGAGAGGGAAATACGTAAAGGCCAGAAGAAGGAACAGGAGGTTTAGAGTAACTTCTGTGAGGAGTAAAATTGGAAATCAATTAGGAAGAACTAGAAGGAGTACCTTGCTGCAAGTAAGAGCTCAGTCAAGGTTTGATAACATGAAGTTATAATATACCTAGCAACATATTTCACGTGAACCATTCTAAAAAATGTCACACTACTAAATCTAGAGGTCATCACTGAAAATCGCAGAATCTCAGTGTTGGAAAAGACCTGGCAGACCACTTAGTTCAACCTACACTGAAACAATGAGACCCTACAAGCTATTAATTGCTTGAAGATATCTAGAATGAAAGACTTGTTACTTGAAGGCAGCCTACTACACTTTCAGATAGCTTTAATTGCTAGAATTTTTTTCTTTAAATAATGTCTAAATTTGCTTCTTAGAAAGTTATACTTAGTATTACTAGTTCTGCCTATCTATGCCTTTAGTCATTAACTAAAAACGTTAAATCAACGGGTATCAAAATCAAGTTCATTGATTTATAGATTTCTTTCTCCCTGTCTCTTTGCCCAGGAAAGTATACAACAGTTAACTTTCTGTAATCCATTTTTCTCTCATTTTCCAAATTCTTTCAAAAGTTATTGACTACCTCAGTAATCACAATCTTCATTTCTTTTAGTACACTGTACTGTGGTTTGTCTGGACCTGGGTATCTGAAGTCTTCAAGGGTAGTGAGGTTCTTTTACAATATACTTATATCTTGGATTTCTTCCCCCTATTTATCTTGAACATTTTGATGTCCCAATACCAATTTTTTGCTATGTCTCTTCTAGAACAAAGAAAATTAACCTTTGGTAGAGAAAACAGGAGGGGAAAAGAGATGAATAATTCTACCTTCTTACAGAAGGCAGCTCAGTCACCTAAACTAGAAATGCTGTTCTTCCTTTAATCCTTTGCTTTTCCACAGAACCATTTGTTGGACCCAGAAATAGTAAAATGAATCATAACTACTCTCTGAGGATGACCCTTCAACCAACAGAAAAACAGCAAGGTATAAACCAGAAATAGGCTATTAATATAACTAATGGCACTAAATGGAAACTAACTATTTTTGATATTTCAAAATTACTGTCTTGTATTTTTTTGTTTCTCTTGAATTTCTTTATATTTGTCACATTTGCTATATTCCTTCTATTTCTCTTCTCCTTTCCTATTTGTTTGAGAAAACAGTGCAAAAAGCTTAAATCACAGAATTGGAATGAAATCCACTTAGCCACACTAATAACATTCTTGCCTGTAGCATATGCTCCATCATCTGTTAAAGTCATAGGGGACTAAAACAAAAGCTTCATCGATATCAAAATCAATCACATCTATTGCTTCCTTCTAAATCTATAAGGAAAACAACCCTGTTAAAGGAGGAAAATGGTTTCATTCGGTGAGATTTGTTCTCTTCTCCCATTTATTGGTCCAGGTCTGAAACTGGTATTTTTCATCAGTGAACTGTGCAAAAAGCTTTTTTGATGTATGCAGATTCAAATAAATTAAGGGCTGCTGCTTTAAAAGGAAAAAAAAAACTTGTCATAGGAGTCTCTAAATTATTAACTTTCGATTCTATGAAAATTTAAACACCATTTTCCTGGAAGTCATATACTACTCAAAGGAAAGTTCATCAGCACTTTAGTCTGTTTTTATTACTTTTAAGCTGAGAGTAAATGAAAACCAAAGTAAATTTTATTTCTTTAGAAACAGGCCTGACAAAATAGTTATACAGAAAAGGTGGCTTATACGAGAAAAGAAACTCGGGTATACATTAACAATTCATTTTTCTATTATGAATGTGTTGCTTCTTGAGTATTTTCCAAATAACAAATGAAGTATCAAGATGTTTTCATATGTAATGGAAATTTTTAAAAATGCATTAAAAACTTCTCTGCCATGCTGATCAGACTGTAGTAAACATAATATAATATTTTGTTGATTGTTCAGCATTATCATACATAACCATTACTGTACTTCAATAAAATAGTTTTCTCCAGTTATTGAGGTGTCTATAATAGCAAGATGAATGAGGAAGCACTGAAGTGACCATACATAGTCCATTCCTAGAAAACACTGTTACATACTCTGGTCAATGGTGGAATGGCATTATCTAAATAACTCACCTGATTTCTTTTAATCCCTCCCTCTGTATAACTTGAAGAATTTCTTTATGGCTCATAGGTGTATTGGGATATTTCTCCAGGACCTGGGGGAAAAACATGTAATAATAAACTGATTATTTCTCAATTTAATTATATTTCTGTTCAATAAAAACTGAGGAATTTTGTACCAACAAGTACCCTTGTTGGACTAAAAAGGAAAATCAAGGATGACAAATGATCTTTCAGTATCTTTCCTCATTCACTATCAAATACACCAAAATATGGTATAGAAAGCAAAAGAAGAAAACCAACTATTAGTCTGAATTTGAAGACAAAAATAAAAAAACATTGAATTCCAAACTAAGAACAAGGGGGATGGGGGGTGTAGGGTCAGTCGAGGAATCCACTGATCATGGTGCCTGGCACACAGTATATACCTACTGAATTGAAAATCAATGTCCTATTCAATTACAGTTTCTCTCTGGATAGAAACCCAATCAAGCCTTGGTGAATTTCATGCCTTACAAACCTATTAAAAAGTGAAAAATCCTTTAAAGCCACCAGTGAAATCAGATATAATTCAATCAAATGAATACTCAAGATTAACTTGAGTAATATATATCACCGTATATAATCTGTCCTTGTGGACTTCCTCACCACTAAGATAAAATTTAAATATCAAAAGATTTCAAAATTTGAAAAAGTAATAAGAAAACAGTCACTAGAGCCTCAGGTTCTTAACTCTGTGTGTATGTGTGATGGACACTGCCCACCACACCCCCTACCTCATCACACACATATACACAATATTGTGAAGCCTATAGCTCCCTTCTCAGAATGTTTTTAAATGCATAATAAATTATGATGTTACAAAGAAAATCAATTATATTTAAACATGGCTATCCATGTTTTGATTCAAACCACTGATGTAAAAAAAAAAAAGGTTAACCATTCCAGGACCAAGCACAAATTCTTGGGTCACTCCAACTGGAGAATGTCTTTCCAAGTTCAGTTCAATTTCACTCAGTATGCATTTATTAAATATCTAACATGTTCAAGATATTGTGCTAGACACTGAGGATACAAAAACGAAAAACAGCCTCCACTCTCAAGAAGCTTACAGTCTAGGGCAGGACAAAACATGCAAAATAAATGAATCAACAAGAAATCATTTGATGAAGGAAAGAGCAACAAAAACTAGAACATCTTTGAGGTAATGAATGCTAAAGCAGACTGTAAAGTATAATGGTTAGGTACAAAAAATAGCCAGTAATAATCTGATATCAAAGATAACACTGAACTTTTCTTTGGAATTGGCCTTTCAAATAGTACTAGATCCACCAAGCTGTAGCATCACCTTGACCACATGTCTCCATCTTTTCCATGATAACTGCATGAGAAACTTGTCAAATGTTTGGCTGAAAATAAAGGTTTATATATACACGACCTCATCAAAAACAGGAATAAAATTACTCTAGCATGACCTGTTGCGGGTGAAATCAAATAGGCTCTTTATCTTTTCTAGATTTTCACTAACCATCCTTTTAGTACTGTATTCTCTGTAGGTTCTCTCATTCTCCACAATGACAGGATTCCTGAATTGGAGTGTACCAATTTCCAATTGCATCAGCAAAATATGAGCACTTCTGTTACTCTACATCCTACAAGGAAAATGTTTGCCACTTTTAATTTTTTTGGACAATCAGAAGAATACTTCAATTTTCACCAGTGCAATTCTCCTAGCCATGGTACCTAGCTAGAGAGCAAAGGATATCACGATTTTGAAAGAATTACAATTGTATGTAACTGAAAGAAAGGAAAGAGATGAGTTTGAGTAGGTTACAACCTATGATCAATAATGGTAATGCAATGGTAAACCAATAATGCCAGAATTAAGGTAAAATTTATTTTTAAATGGTTTTACAGTGACAGAGTAAAAGACATCTTACGTAATTGTGACTTAAAATTAAGTAAGCTGGTGATGCAGTAAAAAAGGAATAAGCAACTGAAGTTTTGCAAAAGTATACACAAAAATATTAAAAGAACCTGAAGAATACCTTAAGTATATTAAAGTTTCAAAGAAACAAGAATCAGTCAAGAATCACAGTACTGAGAAACAACTAGGCTGCTCAGTGTATAGAGCACTAGCCCTGGAGTCAGGAGGACCTGAGTTCAAATCCAGCCTTAGACATTATTGGCTGTGTGACGCTAGGTGATTCACTTAAACCCAATATCACACACACAGACACACACACACACACGATCACTGTATTTAAAGAGTGCGAATGCATTTTTTCTTGAATGAACACCTGCCCTAATGAACTCACAGAACCCCAAAGTCACTGTGTGAAGTTATACTTTCTTTCCTTTGCCCTAAATTTACTTCTGATTCTAAGATTCTGGATTCAACGAACATATCTGAATTACCCTTATCTATCTTGCTGAATTTTTGAAACATCCATCACTATCATCTCTCTCTTCCTGTCTTTCCTGATAATGCAAACTTTCCTTGACCTACTTTAGTCATCCTCCTCATTGTTCCATTGCCATCACTTCTGATTACCAGAACTATTCACACAATTACAAGTACAAATTCACTAACATATGATACATCAATAAACTAGTATCTTTTGTTTCCGATGCTCTTCCAATGATGCCCTGTCGTGTAGCCTTTGTGATTAAGGCAGGGCTTTAGAGTTTTCAGTGACTGCTCTAAATAACAAGTCCTCCCTCTAGACTCATTTTAAACTTAGCATTCTTTTTTTTCTTTCTTCTGGCTCACCTTCACAGGTTCACTAACATGCTAAATTGTTTCCAAGTTACTAGAACTGATAAGGATCAATTAACTCTATTCTCAGATCTCCTAGAAAACCCGAATGTTGTTAAAGCTATCACTGCTGATACCTTCTGTGATAAGTAAAGCATAAAACTCTTGCACCCCTGTCTTATGACCAGTATATCTTGGTTCTTTATGCACCACTACTTTCAATGAGGCAAAAAAGAAGGGAGATTCTCCTACAATGATGCTGCCATTGGTGTGATGTCTCCAATTTCTTTTTCCTTTAAAACTTTAAACTTGCAACAGAAGCCTGAAGAGTTATAACAATACAGGCATTCCTGCAAAGCATTATTCTTTATAAAATTCAACCAGAGAAGTGAGATTAATGTAATTCATAATCTTTGCATTCATAATCTTTGTGCTGGGCTTATGTCATAGTTGAAAAGGAGTATCAGGGAATAAACTGAAATATCAAAAAGTGATGTTGCAGGGGAGGGGCAAAACAGCAGAGTTTAGGCTGGGAACCAGCTGAACTCTCCCAATATTCTCCTCCAAGCAACTTTAAAATAATGCCGCAAATCAAATTTTGGAGCTACCCATTTTGGAGGGCCAACAAAAGGTAAGAGGGAGATATTTTTCCAGCCTAAGGCAACTTAGGAGGTTCCCAGAAAATGTTTGCAACATTGGGGTGAGGGCAGGCCCACAGCATGGCAGAAGCACCAGCAATGGACCTCGGAGAACAACAGCAACTTTGGGAGCTCTCAGCTCAGAGACAGTAGGGTCAGACAACTGGTCAGAAAGAAATTAAAGGGGACCCTTTGCTGGCACTTGGATGCAGCTGGCAATGATTAACAAGTCTATTGCCCATAAGCAGTCACAATTAAAGGACCAAGAGGAGCACATTATCAGTTACAAGGGCGCAAGAAAAATGGTCATAGTTGGAGGGCCTAAAGGAGTACTAGTGCTAGCAGCTACAAGGGACCAGGGGCTTTCCCTCAGTAAAGACCAGAGCAGAGACCAGGAGAGCAGTGACTTCCCCTCTCCCAGGATAACACCACTTTGGAGCACCAAAAACCTGCAGACTCCCAGAACTAGCTCTGAAAACAAGAGCACAAAAAATCCTGAAGCCTGGCAAAAGCGCCCCTCGCCCCCCAACCCAGGAGGGGTGAGCAGAGACCAACTTTAACATAGAGTTCAAAGTGAAAAAATATGCTGGGGAAATGAGCAAACAACAAACAAGACCCTGACTATAGAAAGCTAATATGGAGGCAGGGAAGACCAAGACATAAATCAAGAAGATAACAATGTGAAAAAAGCTACAAGCAGAGTCTCCAAGAAAGAAAAGGTTATGCTGTATAGGAGCTAGTCGGAAGACGCCAGAATAACTAAATTTATTAATATTCCTTATCCATATCATGATTTGTATCCTGGAATCTCTTTTTATGCTCTATAACCAGTAAAGACTAGCCATATATCATACTTCAACATATTATGCACAAATAAACTACCAAAAACAGAGTGGAAGAAAATATTGCTGGAAGAAAGCTATTGCTAGAAAAGTTCTAAGTGAAAGAAGTCCTTCCTTCAGTGTCTGAAGAGGGCCATTGCCAGTCATCCTGACCTAAGTCTTGGCACTGGACTCAGATGACTCAGGAGGAGAGAGTGGGGCTGATGAATTGGCACAGTTCTGCCTCACTGATCTGATGTCATTGGTCCCTTTCCAGGATGAAGGATGAAAACCAACAATAGCAGGGTGGTTGAAGATAGGGAACATAACACATAACCTGCATAAACACATACACACACACACACTCTAAAGCATAGTACATGGCACATGACTTGTAAAAAATAAACTGAAGTAAATATAAAATGCATTCTCCATGACCTCCAATGATTAATTCACATATTAACAATTAATTTAGAAATGAAACCAAATGCTATGTAATTATAATGACCAAGCCTGGCCCAGAAAGAGAGATCAGAACATGCACCTTCCTTCCAGAGGTAGGAACTGTGGGCATAGGACAGATCATATATTGTCAAACCTGGCTGATTTCATAATTTTACTGAATTTTTTCTCTCTTTTATTCTGTTACATGGGTTAGATTGGTGGGTAGGTGAGGTGGAGAAGAATATATTTGGAAATGAAAGGCATGGCTAGTGTCAGGGGTTTTTTTTAAACAATGATTTTACAGGAGATAAAAACATTTGAAATCTTTGATACTCTGATAGGAAAAAGTTTTGATGAGCAGATTCTGTATGATAATTGCATGTCTGGGTCATATAAAAGGCATGGATTTCTTACCAGGGTATGACAGAGTGCTCAATTTGGCAACAGAGAAACTGGTTTAAATCCAAACAGCTACTTATTGCCTTGGGGTGATCTTGAGAAAACAGCTTAACCTCTCTGGGCCCAGCTTTGCATTTGTAAAATTGAGAGTGATGGACCAGATCTCCAGGTCCTTTCTAGTTCTGAATCTATGATCCTATAACTATTAGGAGCCATTAATTCTGTATTGTATTTTGTTTTTGTCTGGTTAGCAGGACCAAAACTTTAACATTTTACCTAGATAATACATATGGGATGAATTCACTAGTCTTCCTTCTAAAAGACTCACCAGACAAAGACAGAAATACCTTAGCCATCATAGCCCATAAACAACCTTCAAAGAAAAGATTATTATTCAGTTGGTAAAAACACCGCTTTTATTTTAGACAGTTGGCAGTTAGTGGTCATGAAAGTAACATCAATACCAAAAGAAACAGGTATCATTATATGGTACTCATTTATTGTGAAATCCAATCTCAAAACATGGGTTCTGTGAACCACTAAAATCTTACAGCAAACTAAACAAACCACAGACCTTGTCACCACCACTATCAACCATACTGGAAAGTTTGGTCTGTATCACCTGTGCTACTGCACCAAGATAAGAGACTAAATGTATAAGGTTCCCAAAATGTAATCTCAGGGAAAGAGATTCCATAGGGAGAGGGTCATATCAATAAATTAGTCAACCAATATGCATTAAGTATCTGCTATGTGCCAGACACTATGCTAGGTGATATGGATAAGAGGAAGAAAAAAAAAAAAGACAGTCTCTGTTCTTAGGAATTTATTCTCAGTTGTGGAGATGACATATGGATAATATAAACGTATAAAGAAAATACAATATAAGTACAAGGTAATTGTTAGAGAGGGAGGTCACTAGCAGTTGATAGGACTTAGAATGACTTCATAAAGAATGAGGCAGTACCCAAGCTAAGCCTGGAAAGAACATATTCTATGAGGCAAAAGAGAAGAAATAATAAGTATTCAGAGTGATAAAGATGATCTGTGCAAAGGTACAGAAATGGAAGATGGAATAACATGTATGAGGAGGAGAAAGAAAGGCAATTCTGTGGGAGGGTGAGTAATATATAGTAAAAGTAGAAAGGCAGGTTGAATGCAGGAATTCTTATCCTAGGGTCCATGACCTTTTGGAAAAAATATTTTTATAACTGTCAAATATAGTTGGTTTCTTTTGTAATTCCATGTATTTAAAAACATTATTCTGAGAAGGAGTCCATAGCCGTCAACAAAAGCCACAGGAGTTTCAGGACCCCTAGCCTAATGAACATTAAAATGCTAGAATCCCTAAAACCATTTATCTGTGGTGATATAAAAGGACATTTTATATTAAATGCTCTAAAGACAAATTTAAAGGCATCTGATTTCAGTTACTCAAGAATGTAAAAAAAAAACAAAACCATGGTTCATTGGCAAACATGCTACAACAATATGGCTCTTCAAAGAACACCATGTGGTAGAAACAGCATTCAAGAGAACATCTAACAGCAGGCATTGTGTCAAGAATAGAACTGGAGTGTGACTTCTTGGGGTGAGGGGATGGTGGAGAAGGTCTATAGTTTTGTAATTGGATTGTTGCAGTGAAGAGTCATCTATAGCACCTCATACTTATCAGATTGGCTAACATGACAGAAAAGGAAAATGACAAATGTTGGAGGGGACTTGGTGGAGTTATGAACTATAACCAATCTTAAGAATAATTTGGAACTACGCCCAAAAGGTTATAAAACTTGGCATATCCTTTGACCCAATAATACCACTACTAGGTCTGTATCCCAAAAAGATCAAAGAAAAGGCAAAAGGATCTATTTGGCTTTTATTTTTTAAAGAAAAGTATTTATAGTAGCTCTTTTTGTGGTGGCAAAGAAATGGACGTTGAGGGGATGCCCCTCAACTGGGGAATGTGGTGCTATAAAAAATGACAAGCAAGACAGTTTCAGAAAAATCTGGGAAAATTTAGATGAACTTGTGCAAAACGAAGTGAGCAGAACCAGAACACTGTGCACAATAACAGCAATATTATATAAGGACTAACTGTGAAAGACTTAGCTACTCTGATCAAGAAAATGATCCAAGACAATTCCAAAAGACCTATGACGAAAACTACTATCCACCTCCAGAGAGAAATGACAAACTCTGAATGCACACTGAAGCATGCTTTTTAAACTTACTTTATTTTTCTTGGGGTTTTTTTTTGTCTGTCTTCTTTTCCAACCTGGCTAATACAGGAATATGTTTTGCATGACTTCCCATGCATAATCTATACCAAATTACTTGCCTAATAAAGGAAGGGGGGGGGCGGGACCAGGAAGGAGAGAATTTGAAACTCAGAATTTTGGAACTCAGGAAAACTAATGTTAAAAAATTTTTACATGTAATTGAGAAATATTTAATGAATAAATAAAAATAAATTGGAAAAAATTAAAAATAAATTTTAAAAAAGAGTCACCCATAGACATCAAGTAGACTTAGGGTCTTAGTAGTCTGGTTCTACTACACTAACTAGCTTTCCAAACTTGAACCATCAACACTTTTACCTTCTCTGGACTCATGAAGGATGGGTTTCTTTGCAGAGGTGAGGCACCATGGGGTGTGGAACACTGTATATAAGAGACTTTTATGTGTTGATTAGTTTGCTGAATTGCTTTTCCCTCCTCTTTTTTATTGTTACAAGAGATGTTTCTCTGGAAGAGAAAAGGCTGAAGAGGTGAGAAAGGCAGAAGGGGCAGAGAAGGAAATAAATACTGAGAAATAAACAGATAATAAAATTTAATTCTTTAAATGAAGAGATTAGGCTCAATCTTTAAAATTTTATGACTAGTATTAGAAAGAAATGGGTAAGACATAGATCATTCTCCATTTTTATTCCCTCTGCCAAAAGAGGTAAGTGGTCAACAAAGCCCAGAAAAAATCAAGTCAAAGAAAAAGCCCTAAAACTTAGAAGTTAAGGGACTGCTTATAAACTTAAGAGAGGAGTATCTCTAGGAAAAGTGGGGAATCAGAACTATCCTAAGAGAGTGATATGTAAATTGGAGGCAGGAAAGTGGAGGAAAGTTTTTGATACTGTGAATTAACAAATCATCCTCAATATACCTTGAGTCTTTAGATAAATGAACAATTATCACCTCATTTTACTTAACTCATCACTGTGTTATTAAAAAACAAACTTTATGAGGATAATAAGTCTCAGGGTTATGTCGTTGATCCTTTATTGTTCTTGCTAAATAATGCTTACCTCTCTTAGGGATTCAATTACCACCAAATATTTCTCTATTCCTAAGTTATTCCTCCTCAATGGGAAAAAAAAAAAACCATCCTCTACAAATTACCTCTGAAAATACCAAATCTAGGCCCAATATTTACTGATTTACATTTATAATGTTGAACTGTTATGTTCTCTCTCTAGTCTTCTATCATTAGCCCTCTACAGGCATATCCATTGATACAGCGTTACAAAAATAAAATATCATTTCTTCTAGCCTCAAACACAAAAAGGAAGGGGGGAGGGCTTAAAAGACCCAGGCATGCACTAAAAATATCTAAGCTGCATTTTGTGGTAGTAAAGACCTGGAAACAAAATAGGTAAGTGCCACCAATCTGGGAATAGTTGAAAAATCAAAGCATAGGAATAAAGGTTATTAAAATTTAATGCCAATAAGACTTTTGAGATATGCTATATAATGGAAGATTACTGAGAAATGATGAATGACAGTATCAGAGAAACCTAGGAAGACTTGTGTGAAATGATAACCAAGGGAAGTGAGCAGAACTGGAAGAGCAATTTATATAATGACTGCAATAATGTAAGAAAAATTACTTGAAAGACTTAATCATAACATCAGAAAAACACTGATGAATCATACTGCCTACCACTTTGCAGAGCAGTGATAGACTAGACTAGTGTAGAATGAGACATACATTTTTTGGCACAGTCAACATTAAATTTCTTTTGCATGAGTACACAGGTTTATTACAAGAGAGAACTTCTATAGGGGAAGGAAGTTGGGAAAGTAACACAAACAAAAGTAAAGAATATAAAAAGTAAAGCATCAATGAAACACTTTATATAGAAGAGAAAAGGAAATTCAGAAGGTAACAAAGGTAAGCAAGAGAGTTCATGACTGTTATTTTTATAATAAAGAATAAAAGCTTTTCTAAAAAGAGAATCTGTTGTGTAATGGAAAAAAATCTGAATTCTGGAACCAAAAGACCCAGCTCTGTCATTTACTGATAGCAATAATGATACACTTCACTTAAGCCTCAATATTCTTATCTCTAAGAAAATAGTATCAACTTCACAAAGTTTTCTTGAGGACTGACTGTAGTACAGTTATGATTCAGATACTTAGCAATGTTTATTTAATCTGAATTTTCTCATAAGTGTTAATGGTACCATCCAGTGGTACACAATATACAAAGCCTCCAACTTAAAAAACAATACGGAGGGGGGCAGAGCCAAGATGGCAGCTGGAAAGCAGGGACTAGAGTGAGCTCCCTGCCAAGTTCCTCCAAAAACCTACAAAAAATGGCTCTGAACCAATTCTATAACTGAAGAACCCACAAAATAGCATAGGGAAGCAGGGCTCTAGCCCAGGACAGCCTGGATGGTCTCTGGGTAAGGTCTATCCTGCATGGAGCTGGGAGCAGAGGGGAGCTGAGCCCAACATGGGCAGCGCGGACCAACCAGACCGGAAGCCAGCGGAGCATGCCCTAGCGCCCTGAATTAGTGAGCTCTGGCATTTACCAGACCACTCAACCCACAAACCCCAAAGACAACAGAGAAGGTTAGTGGGAAAAGCTGCTGGGGACA
>JAQQSZ010000559.1:0-16778 GCA_028646595.1 Phalanger gymnotis | reverse complement strand
AAGGGAAAGGGGGATGGGAGGGGAATGGGGGGACGGAGGGGAGGGCAGACTAGGGAACAGGGCAACCAGAGTGTACGCCGTCTTGGAGTGAGGGGGGGTGGAAATGGGGAGAAAATCTGTAATTCAAACGCATGTGAAAATCAATGCTGAAAACTAAACATATTAAAAATAAATTAATTAATTAATTAAAAAAATAAAATAAAAGTACAACACAAAAAAAACTTCACAAATAGTGCATTCATGTCTCAATTCTTTCACAGATTTTGTCAATTGCCTCCAGATTTTGTCATTTCCTTTTTTGGTTATATTAGCCAAATTAATAGGTATGAGATAGTATCTCGGGGTTGTTTTGTTTGGCATTTCTGTAATCAGTAATGATTTAGAGCATTTTCTCTTGTGACTATTGACAACTTTGATTTCTTTTTTCTTAAAACTGCCTGTTCATATTGTTGGACTATCAACTAGGTAAAGCTCTTACTTTTATAAATTTGGCTCAGTTCTCTATATATGTGAGAAATGAGGCATTTATCACAGAAACTTGCTCTGAATTTTTTCCACTTTGCTGTTTTCCTTCTAAGTTTGGCTTCATTAGTTCTGTTTGTGTAAGAGCTCTTTTAATTTCATGTAATCAAGCTTATCCATTGTATTTCCCATTATCATCTCTCTTATCATAAACTCTTCCATTATCCACAGATCTGACAGTTACATTTTTCTATGTTTTCCTAATTTACTTATATCACCCTTTAAGTTTAAATCATTTATCCATTTTGACCTTATCTTCCTATACAGTGTGAGAGGTTGGTCTATTATGTAGTGGTAATTAAGGTGGTGCTTTTTGCTGTTCTTCTTTTAAGTGCCTTTAATGATTCTTGCCTTTCAAATGTAATGGCAAGCAAAGTGGGACTTTACACTGTTCTTTGTTTGAATGGGCCAGGTACTGTGGGATATTTTGCCTTGGAGTGTTTCTCAGCATTAAGACAATGGAGAGTCATTGAATTGTATATGATGTGGTGCTGGTGGCTGGAACTTTACCACAATGATTTCTCATACTCTAAATGGTGAGCCTCAAGTGCCCCAGGGCCCTGAGACAGGTATATAAGCTCTGAGGTTGGCATTTGACTTTTGGGAATATACTCACTAAAGAGATCTGGGCAAGCTGTTGAAACTGCCACCCACCCCCAGCTTTGTAACCCAGACAGATAGATGTTGGTGCTTCTCTGGTAACTGTGACTCGTGATTTGAATCAGACAAAGTCTGTCTGTTGATGTTTGTAACTTCTGTTTGTATTTGCCTTGAAGTTCAAGGGGCTGATCTTTCCCCCCTCAACTAAGTGAATAATATATTTATGTTTGATTAAACTGAGATCGTTAACACTTTAAAGTTGCTTTCCTTAGAAAAGCAGATCAAAGAACCTGTGCTTGCAGCTCTTGTTGGTGGTCTTGTGTTGGTCTTTCACCGCTTTCCATTTTTCCCGGCAGTTTTGTTGAGTGGTGAGTATTACCCCATAAGCTCAGAACTTTGGGTTTATCAAGCAATCAATTACTGTGGTCATTTGCTACTGTGCACTGTGTACGTAATCTATTCCACCACTCTATTTCTTAGCCAGTGCCAGATTGTTTTGATGATTACTGGTTTGTAATATATTTTGAAATCTGTACTGTTGGGCCACCTTCTTTGACATTTTTTCATTGATTGCCTTAAAATTTTGACTTTTTGATCTTGCAGATGAATTTTCTTATATTTTCTAGCTCTATAAAATAATTCTTTAGTAGTTAGATTCTCATGGCACTGAATGAATAAATTAGGTAGAACTTTCAATTCTGTTACATTGGCTCAACCTACCCATGAGAAATTAATGAATCTCCATTTTTTAGACATTTTTATCCATGTGAAAAGTGTTTTGTAATTGTGTTTATATAGTACCTGAATTTGTCTTGGCAGATAGAGCCCCCAAAATTTTATATGTTCTGCAGGTATTTTAAATTGAATTTATTTTTCTGTCTCTTCCTGAATTCAATGCTAGCACAGAGGCACTTTTTCTAACCATTAGCCAGAACTCCTTATGACCTCTAGTTCAAGAGTTCCTCAAGCTGCCACTATTTCTGTCGCTATCACCTTGTCCTACCACTGGTGATTCATCCACTGGGCCAGACAGCTCTCCTGTGTAACAGATCCCTCCTTCATGCTCCTAAATTATTTGGGGTTAAAATAATGTCTTACTCTGACCTTTATGTTGCCTTTGCCACTCCAGAATTTGACTTGAGGCTTTATCTTAAAGTTGTTCAGTGGAGAATGTTGGGAGAATTTGAATGAGTGCTTCCTCTACTCTGTCATCTTGTCTTGCCCCTGGAAGTCTGAAGGTTATGTTTTAAGAAACACTTTATATTACAAGGTGTACTTACAAAATAATTAATTTATGATTATGCATAGGAGATTAAACCAACCTGTACACACACACACACACACACACACACACACACACACACACACACCTTAATGTTTTTATTCACTCATTTGTTCCTTTTTTAAAAAGCTGATATAGCACTTTACACAAACTTACTAAGCAGACTACACAAAGCAAATTTTGATTCATTATTCATTTTTTAAAAAACATCCTGGTCATATCTTAATGCTATTAGTTCCTGAAGCAAAATAAAGAGAATGATTTTGATCATGTATAACTATTCCTATTATTTAATGGACAGTTCTAACTCTTCACTCTACATTATATCTACAACTTTTTTTGATTTGTTTTCTAATACCAAAGAAATCCTGAGAATATCATTGAAATATTAAGTGTGCAGATAAATACTCTCATATGACTCAATGGACACAAGTGAGCTTCAGTATAGGCACACTGGAAAGCCTACAAACTACTAGCAGTTGGCTGGATTTAGTTCAAGGATCAGATGATCGGTTCTGGCACTCAGCAGCTTCTTCAGAAGTTGGGGGAAGAATCCTAGGCTAATAGTTCTCTTAGCCTGTTAGGTTATCATTCCCATTTCTTGCCCTGAGTCCAAGTGGTCAGGTGAAGTAGGGACAAATTACAGGACTCATTCTATATAACCCATCAGGATTATAGGAAGCTAAGTATCACCATGGATAGAGTACTGGTCAAGGAGTCAGGAAGACCTGAGTACTAATTTGCCTTAGACACTCCCTAGCTATGTGACCCTGACATTCACTTAATGTTAGTTTCCTTAGCTATAAAATGAAAATATTGAAAAAAAATGTTTCTGACATCCATTCCAACTCTAATCCTGTGTACTATAATTTAAGGCCTTTTGAATAAAACCAAAAACAAACAAACCAAAAAAGTCCTAGAAGATTGCTAAATACAAAGGACACCCAAAGTGATAAGTATCAGGGGGGTGGGGAGAATTAAAATAAGGAGAGAAAATGAGGAGAATTTTTAAGAAGCCCACCTGATAATGAAGGGCCCTCACTACCTGAAGAAATGAAACCAAATAGGAAAGAGAAACTAAAAAGAAGTCAGTGACAAAGTGGTGCCCAAAGACAAATAGGGTGGTGGTGAATCCCAGTTTTATTGTGGTATAACAGAGGAGACAACTATTCCCTGACTCGGCTAGCAGATCATGCTGTAAAAGCATGATGCAACACTGTCTTTGTGTATAACTGCCTGTGCTCCTTTTTATAAGGGCTAGTACCCTGCATAATGGTATCCTTTACACTTGACAAGCCCACAGCTTGATGCTAAAGTTACATTGGATTTAAGAAGTACAGTATATCCCCATGAAGCTTTCCAAAATAGGATATTGATATTTCAGTTATTGAAACAATCTCTGCCTATATAGGTATGAAAATCTTGAGCAAACATACAAGGTTTCTTCCAGACTAATGCAGTGAAGCAGCTTCAAACACTAAGGTATGTAGACAATTTTGATAGTGCATCTTGAGATGCCAGCCTGAATTTTAAAGCAGGGAAAGTAGTTTATTTGAAATTCTGTCCTCAGTTATGGATAACTTGTCCCACTTGGCTCCTTGGGATTCACTTTTTGTACCTACTGTAACAGAAACATAGTTTTTTTTTTTCAAAAAGAATTTTATACCTCCATAGGGAGCTTTATTTACCAACATTTTTATTTGACTGGCATCAGAAGTAATAAGACATTTGGAAATTTATTACTAAAATTGAGTAAGTCCTATTTTCAAAAAAAATTTCTCAATTTATTTTATAGGTGCACTTGCTTTGTTGATAGTTAAGAAACTGGAAAGCACCAACTGGCCAATACCAGTTCATTCTCTCAGTATCTTAGCTCCTTCCAATGAAAATTAGGCAGGTGAACTTTATAGAAATGGTGGATGGAAGAAATAAGCTATGAATACAATATGGTATCCTAAATAGAATATTAGAGAAATATCAGTAAAGGTGATTGTGTATGTGTGTATGTCTTGCAGAGGATATTACATATTATAAAATATATCTGTGCATGTGTGTACATTCACACACATATGCATTTACATACATATGTATGTGTATTCCTGAAAATAGGACTATAGGACATCTTGTGTTAGATGACTCCCTCTCACTTCAAATTCTAGATCTAAAAAACTGAATTTAGCAGCTTAGCCCTAAAACCTACTGATTCCCGTCTCAGGAACTATCTTTCTATGAGTGACACCGCCTTCTTGCATTTTTGGGAAGTTGTAGTTATCTTTTTATTCTTAATAATTGTATATCTTCTATGTGTAATGTCACTAATCCCTGTAATTTCTACTTTCTAAACATTACTCAAATGTTGCCTTTCCACATTCCCTATTGCCAATTCTCAAGATCAGACTCTTATTTTCTGTGTTATCACTATAATAACAGCTTTCTAGCTGTTCTCACTGCCTCTATTTTCTTTCTCTTTCCAATCCATCATATATACTTTACCAAATTAAATTTAAAATAAAAAATAAAAATCAACATCCCTGACTCTTATGCAAGATTCTCCAAATGTCATCCATATTTAATGCATTCTCTTCTTCCTGGCTTGCAAGACCTTTCATAATTTCACCTTAAATCATGCTACCTCTCTAACCATATTGTCTACCATTATGCAATACATACTATATGATTCATTCAAGAGATCTCTTTACTCTTCTCCCACACATGCTGTGCTTATTCATAATTTCATGTTTTTGCTCACCCAAATGACAAATCTTTCCTTCTTCCCTTTTATTTAAACAAATCCTACCAGTTGAAATCTCATCTCATCCATGAAAATCTTATCTAACTACTCTAACCCACATAGTTTATATATATTTAACAGGATATAGTTTAGCATATTTTTATCTTTTTCCAAAAGAAATTTCTCCATTCCCCATTTTCTCAGAGGTCTGTTTGGACTTCTCCTTTGTACATATATGTTCTAATTACAATGTAGTTTAGAAATACATCCACACCATAGTTCAAATGGCCTATTCTAAGTGCCATGTGTTCTTCCATGTGCTTTCTTTTACTTATCACAGAGCACCAAATTCGTTCCCAACAAATCCATTGTGTAAGTGTGAAAAATTAGCAAGAGAATACTACTATCACAATAAACCACTAATTCACCTTTCCACCAGCACACACTCTCTCTCTCTTTCTCTCTCTCTCTCTCATGTACATATACATCAGTATAGAGCTTATTTTAGCCATCATGTGTGGGACATCTAACAAGAAAATATGTGTAGCAAAGGCACATGTGATGATGCAAACAATAGATCCTTTCTACGTTGCAAAGCTATGGATAGAGCTGCTTCCTGCTGGAGAAAGCCCCTGTTGCTGTTCTTCACCAAGAGTTAATTTCAGCTATTCCCTCCCATGGTGAGTCCCAACAACTCACTTCTGGGCATGTTACATTCTGGATGATCTTCAGTATTTTTCTATCTTTATGACCACATAATACTTTATCCAACATCTATGAGGAATGCAGCAGTTAGTAAGTCTTTCCCCTCCAGGAAGAAAAACAGTGCTTTAAGGCTACTAGTGAAAAGGGTACAATTCCCTAACTATACTCTGTACCATCTACTACGTCTATAACCTCCTCAGTTGAAATGATATCTTCGACTTATAAGCCTCCCTCCTAGACAGAAGACTATAGTTCTGCTCAGCCACCTCAGAAAATGGCTATGATGCTTTTCCTCCCATCTAGAAGGTTGTAGAAGTCCAGGCTCCAATCAAGCTAGACCTTTTTACTCTTAGAATTCTTCTTCTCACTTGGAATAGTAAGAGTTCAAGTGAGACAGAAGCCTGAGGCAAATAAATAGAAGAAAAGAACTGAAAGGGAAAAAGAGAAAACTAAGCAAAAGCTCACCTCCAAAGTGAATAAAAATATCCTTGAGGCTTGTAAAGAAACACTGAAAAATGAGAAAGCATTCCAGAAAAGATCCCAACACAATAAACAATTATACTTTAAAGGAATGTGCACCACCACCACAACCACCCTCAGACTCATGCACTCACATTAAAAAAAGATCCATATAACAATTACTATGAATTCTCCAGTGACAAAGTAATAATAGCAGGGAAATCCAAAATTGTTAAAAATGGAAGTGAAATATTTAAAAGAATATATGCAGTAGGAAATAAGCAAAAAAAAAATCAAAAGTCTAAGAAAAGAAATAAATATGATAAACAGAAGTATGGACCAGTCATCTCCAAAGTGGTCTACACATTGATCAGGGATTGTACATCGGGATTTGGGAAGAAGATATGAGAAATTACATTAATATATATTTAGCTAAAAAGAAGTTATAAACATTGAATATATTGATTTTCAATGACTTTCTTAGCCAATCCATATATCATACCAAGTATGGTATGTGAAGTGTTCAGTGGGAAGAAAAGGAGCTACAACATCCCAAAGGGTTGACAATGCCGCCATCACTCCTCAGTATATGACAATTTATACAAGCCTGCAAATGTGAATTTCATCATATTATACAGCTTGAACTTTACAAAGGAATGGCTTAACCATTCTTGGCAAGATGGCAGGGGAAAAAATTCAAATTATCAAGAAGATTATTTGTAATGTGAATTTTCCCCTATTATAATTAATAATGGACCTGGTGTCAATTGTGTAATTTGTCTTGAGATTATTAGCTAATGACAGTCTAACGTTATGATACTCTATATTTCAAAATAAGATTTTATTGCTGAATATTATGTCACATAAAAATATTACTAGCTATGCATTTTTTAAATAACAACTTAAAAACAGAATTTCCCAAGCTGTTTAAAAGTCTTCCAAATGAAGTTTCAAAGAGTTTTAAACCTATTTGTTAAAAATGTAAAAAACATAATAGCTTCTGTTTAGTTTATAATAAAAACTGATTAATAATAAAGAACATGAGAATTTACTATTTGAGGGGTCTCAGCCTTGCTCACTTCACTCCATCCTCAATTCAATCTCTATCCTTCACTTTCCTCCCAGTCACTTTCTCACCCTGAAGATACAGCTGCTCTCCAGCCTTTTCTGTTAATCACTGAGGCCCTAGTTCAGACCAACATTTAACAGGGCCCCCCGCCATGCTCACTTCCCCCAGAATAAGTTTACTCTCTAGATTGCATCTCCTTCCCATAAACCTCTTCTCCCTTATAGGTATGCTTTTCCTGTTTGACTTTAAGCTCGTTGAGGTAAGATGGAGTCTTTGATTTGCAGGTATTTGGGCTTAGTACAATATGTGCTAAACATAGTGCCTGGCTCATTGTAATTATTTAATTAATTCTCTGTCTACCTATGTATGTACTTTTATTTGCATTAGGAGTATGTGGGGACTATAAGAGCAAAGGTGTATAGCAGATTTCTTTATTTGGGATCCAGACTGACTCCCACCCTCCCCCAAAACTGGCAAATAAACCCTGGCCTCAGACATCTCTGATAGAAGTCTAATATGCAGAATGTGTAGAAAATGAACTCATATGTAATAAAAGTAATATTCATTTCCCCACTGATCAAAAGACACCGACAGCATTCAAAAGAGGATTTGAAAACTAGCAATACCACTATGAAAGATTTCTCCAACTTGCTGATAATAAGAGAAATTTGTAAATCCTCATGTTTTAATGACTACCTAGGAAATTTTCAAATGTAATAAAAGATGGAATAATAACTATGTGGGGAGGAGTGTAGGAAAACCATCAAACAAATGCACTGTCAGTGAAGCTGTAAATTGATGGATCCAACTATTCTGTAACACTATTTGGAATTTATGACCTCTGACCCAAAAGACCCATTGTTGAATATTAAATAAAGGACAAAGACAAAAATAAAGACCCAACATAGACAAAATCATCACAGCAGCATTTTCTGCAGTAGCATAAAATTAGAACGAAAGTTCATTATTGTCATTCAACATCATTCTTTTTCATAACGTAAGTGTTATCTGTTGGTTAAAACTAATATTCAATCATTAAAGACGAAGTGTTGCTTAGCGCATAGAGATCTTTAAACAAGGAAGCCCAGGATTAATAATGATATTAATGGCTAGGATTTATATAGTACTTTCAGGTTTGTAAAACACTTTACAAATATTATTTCATCTGATCTTCACAAAAACTCTGGCAGTTAGGTGTTATTATTATCCCTATTTTACATTCGAGGAAACTGAGAACAAGTTGCCTCAGGTTAAGTACCTTGCCCTAGATCATAAAGCTAGCAAGTGTTTAAGGCTAGATTTGAGTCATCTCTTCTAGACTCCGGGTCTAGCAATCTGCCCTTGAACTATCTAACTCATCCTCACTTCTGACACATACTCACTATGTGACTTCCTAGCCAAGTCGCCTTATTTCTCAGAAGCCTAGGTAATTGTCTAAAGTTACAATTTTTAAGAAGGTGCCAATATGCGCTGATAAAGGGAGTTTCCTCACCTGGGAGCTCCCTAGATTGCAGAAATCACAAATCTAGTCTCAATCAATGGTTGAAAATAGTTTGAATCAAAATCAAATAATAAAAAGCATTCATTAAGCATCAATTATGTGCTAGGCATTATATTAGGTGTTAAGTTTACAAAGGTAAAAAGGAAGAAAAAAAGTTCTTCCCCACGATGAATAAGTTTATGTTTCCTCATGGAAAGCAATTTTTACATATATGGATATATGTAATATATATTTTAATATATACATATATACATTTACATATATGGACATACACAAATATGTAAAATATACATAGCAGTTTGGGTAGGGGAGTGCTATAAGAGCTGAGGAGATTAGGAAACAAAATCTTCATGTAGCAAGTTGCATATTCTTTTCCCATTATGCAGTTGCATCCTATAAACTCTCACTTAAGGTCGTGATCTCTACTTTTGTTTTCTCCCATAAACATCTGTATTTTCGTTCCAAAATCACAAGTTCCATCGACGCTTTAAAGAAACACTTTCCTGGAGGAGTGTGAAGAGGAGTAAAAACAGCTTTGGTGGACCTTTTCCTTTATCAGAAACTGCAATAACTGGTTAATAAATGAGTTGGTACATGGATGAGAGAGGCAGGATCACAGGATAGACAGCTGAGTCCCTGCATCCTCTAAAGGCTTGTTGTATCTTCCTAAATATAGACAGAAAAGAAATTCTGAAAATCACTGCATTTCTGAAAAAATGTACCTAAGCAGGAACAAAAGGTAGGAATTAGAAATCCACCTAATTATGTTTAACCAAGAGGCATATGGACATGGTTGCACTGTAGTGCTTAGTTAGATTTTGAATTAGCGTGAAACATGATCATTTGTTATATTAGAGACTAGGAGGGAAAACAAAACTTTCAAGGTTCAGGCTCCATGTGGCTATTTGGGTGGCCCAGACTGAAGCAGATTGTACTGCCAGAGATCTGATAATTATATAGAAACATATTTCCATGTACTTAAGGTTGAGCGATTTCATAAGCATGCTGTTGTCATATTCCTCCTGATCTTGTGCTACAATTAGCATCAGCTAAAATGATTAAAAAGATTTCTTTTTATAGATTTCCTTTGACTCTATTTATAAGCTCTTTTAAAAGAATCACAGGCACCCTGTTGATACATCTGCCACAGTCCCTGGGACAAGCTAGGGCAGAGGTATTCAGTTCTTATCAGGAAATAATATCATGTAGCCTAATGTCATGTGAATCTTTTCTTTTCAAAAGCATATGAGACATAGAACTTGTTACGTTAATGAAATATGGGTCCAAATTTTTTCATTTCTACTTAAAGCAACATACTGCTCATCCAACACTCCTATTTGGTATACACAAAAGTTCAGAAAAATATCAATATAAGCAAAACAGAGAGAAACAGAGACAAAGACAAAGAGACTGACAGAAAAACACAAAGAGATAGAGATAAGCAGAGACAGAATTCCACCTAGCTGAACAGTGACAACATTACTTAAATTAATTTAAAATTAGCAAAGCCACTGTGACATGGAGAAAAAAAGCAGTGGGATTAAGATCAGTAAGAAGACCTCAACTTAACTCCCCACTCAGCTAGTTATTGTGTAGGTAATGATGAGGAATTAACTTAACCTCTCTAGGTGTCAATTATGATCATTTGTGAAATGGGATACTTGGACTGGGTAATCTGTAAGGTCGTTTCTACCTTTAAATCCTATGTCTCTGTTTAGAGCAGCGCTTGCAGAGATCAAGCCATGGTTAGTCAAAGCACTAAGTTGAAAGAAATACAACCTTTGTTTGATGATAACTATGAAAGTCAAGTGCCAAAAAGGACTAGGAAAGAAAAAAAAACAAAGGGAAAGAAGGGAAAAAGAAGGAAAAAAGGAAGAGAAAATGGAGAACAGTTGAGAGAGATGGTATATAATACATGTGTAAGCAAATATTAGTGATGTTTGTGGAAAGAATAAAAAGGAAACTCACTGAAAACAGGGAGAATTTACATTTGGGAAGAGATTTTTACGAAGAAGGAAGAAGGACAAAAACCCAGGTACTCTGAATCAGCAGATCAATTCATTTCAATAGCCCTCAAAACATCACCAAATGCTTTATATATGTCAACTAATATTTAAAATGATTTATTGGAAAAGTGATGGAAATATACCCAATGTTTTGGGTTTATAAAAGTGAAACTGAATAATGCATTTAAGAAATATTCCCATTAAAATGGTTAATATTTTAAAAGTTTGGGTACTTGAAGAGTTAACTTCTTGTTAACTGAATAACTTAATTTTTCAGAACATTTTATTCCCTAGATATGCTAGACAATAGATGCTAAACACTAGGCCAAACCTGTTTTTAATATCCTGATGATTCCTGGCATGTAGTAAGTACTTAATAAATGCTTCTTTTCTTTAATAATTTCACTTCCTCAATTATTTAATGAGATTTTGATAAATATGTTTGAATAATAGCAAATAAAATGGCTGCCACCCAATTTAATAAGAAAGATTGATGCTTCTAATAAATAATGGCATTCAATTAGAGCTACAATGGTCATGTTCTTAATTTCCTTCTTTAAAAAAAGAGATGTTACTTGAGGTATAAATTACATAATGCTTGATTGTGTTAGCAGAATGATATTTATATATTTGACTTTGCCCAATACCTTTGATTTATGATTCTCAAAGTAAGAAATCAAAACATGTAATAATATCAGTATTCTGGGTAGGAAGCCAAATTTTAATAACTGAAATTTCCTTAGTCAAAAATATCATTCCAGTAATGAATGAGAAAGGAACAAGTCTGTCAGCCCACACTGCTCCATGATGGAACATCTTTCAGTGGGTCTATGGCTACTGCCACATACAGTTGGGAACTTAATAAATATTTTTGATGATGTTGATGCTGACCACAATAATGACGATGATGGGAATGCTGCTGCTATCGATGATAATGACAATGACAATGATGATAATGATGGTAGTGGTGGTGGTGGTGGCAATAATGATGAAGATGATGCTGATGGTGGTGATGGTAGTAGAAGTAATGGTGGTAATGATGATGATGATGATGACAATCCTCACAACAGCCCTGTCAGGTAGGGCAGATATTACACTCCTACTTTTCATAGGTCTCATTCTTACAGTGGTTAAGAAGGGACTTAGCTAATATAGAATTCATGTTTAAATTGATGGCTTCTCATTCAAAGTAACGTTCATTCCTTTTTACTAATGCCCATCAGTGATATGACAAAGAAAGGGGGAAAGGAATGACTTCTTAAGTCAAAACTAACACCGAAGACTGAACTTAATTCATATTCTAATTATTATAGCTGTCATTTCTAAAGTAATTTAAAGTCTAGAAATAAATTTATATACATTATCTCCCTTCAGCCTCACTACAACCCATGAAGGTAAGTACCTAGATTCCCACTTTTTTAACAGATGAGAAAATTGAGGCACAGAATGATTTTTCCATGGAAACAAATCAATCAACAAGCATTTATTAAGAACCTACTTTGTCTTGGGCATTATATAAGGCCCTGGGGAAACAAATTCAATAAATGAAATAATCCATAAATGCAAGGGGAGACAAAAAAAGACATATAGTCACACAGAGAGTAAATGTCAGAGATATTCCAAATGGTAAATTCATTACCTTGTGTCTTCTCTCCAAAATTAGAAAGTTATCATTTAAAATATGGGGTGTCTCAAAAGTCTTAGTGCAATTTTAAGGATTTAAAGCTTAAAACTTTGCTAAATTTTTAGGACCCTATCTATATCATAGGTATATAACAAATATATTTAGAACTATGAAATTATGCCTGAGTTGATGATGGAAATTTAGTCATTTCTATAAATCACCTTTTAGCAATGTTTTAAAATGGGGGGGGGGGGAATTAAAAGTAATCACCTGCGTCTTAACAAAGGAAATAGCTGGCTTCCACAAAACTAAAAGAATGTCACTGAAAGGTATAAATCTTCAACTGCCATGGAATTCAACTTTACTGATGATCTTTCAGAGGAATCAATCTTTTATTTGGATCAAACCTGCCTTACCTAATTGCAACAGATGGGTTCAGGCCTCTTGTTTTATAATCAATGGAAGTTCACTGATAAGAATCCAAATGGAAGATCTGTTCTGTGACAGCTTTCAAAAGCTGGCAGAAATTTTGCACCTGTCTGAGTGCCACTTGGATACGGCTAAAAATGAACCTGCTTGGAAAGTGTTTATGGGAGCCAGCTTCAAACCAAATTGATCTGTTATGGCACAACTATTCTAATTATTGGGGATTCGTGCTTTACAGCCGCCAGCTTTTCTTCTTCATTTGTATATGATTTGAAAAGTGTGGTGATTAGAGACCAGGATATGGTAGACAAAAAAAGTTTGCCCCAAATTATCCCTTACCAAGATTCTTTTTCATGTGATTTAAAGAAAAAAAGAGGCCCATGCAAACAGGAAGAGAAGGAGGAGAGGAAAACAGCAGCAACTGTGACAACAAGAAGAAGAAAAGAGCAATGATGATAACAACAAGATGGAGGAGGAGGAGCAGAAGAGGAAGAGGAAGAGGAAGAAGACGAAGACGAAGAAGACGAAGAAGAAGGAGAAGAAGAAGAAGAAGAAGAAGAAGAAGAAGAAGAGAGGAAGGAAGGAAGGAAGGAAGGAAGGAAGGAAGGAAGGAGAATTTTAACTTTCCTTGTAACATTGTAATATCATTTGGGCATTATATTTTAGAAAAGACGTTGGTGCACTGGAGAAATTTAGAAGAGGTCAACCAAGATCAAATAAATTAATTGTTTAGCTCTCAAGTAGCTCACATTGTAATGAGAGGGACAACAGATATGGTATAGTCCCTTAGCTTGGAAGTAAAAGTTAACTCTGGATGTCAACTATAAACTAATTTATCAGGTGGTTCTATCAGAAGGTACTGGTACAGATCCCACTTCATCGAAAGATTTCAAGAAGATGCTGGATGAACATTTGGAGAGGAATTCTTCTCAGATATCAGTCAGATTAGATGGCTACTGAGACCCCTTCCACCTCTGAGTTGTGTGATTTTGCATACATCAGTGACCATTACTGTGAGACAAATACATGTACTCATACCAGTAAAAGATCTTTCCATACAGAACACATCTCTTTCTATTCCCTCAAATATTTATTAATACGAATTTGAGAAAATTCAACCAAGATTTAGGTGCCTGCTACATGGCAGGCACTGTCCTAGGCAGCAGGCATACAAAGTCAACCACACAAGTCTTTCTTACCTTAAGGAGTCTGCAATCTACTAGAGCAGGCAAGATTAAGTCAAACAGCTCTCGTGTTTATCAAATAGTTCTTTTAGTTAGGGAAATGATGAAAGCATAGTCTAATACCTCTCAATAGTCTTTCATTTAAGAAAATGTTTTTCTTGGCCTTTCTTTTCTCAATATATCCCACTCTCCCCTCATCCTTAGAGCAATTCCTCATAACAAATAAGAGAACGGGGTGGGGGAAACAGTTCAACAAATTAACCAATACATTGCTCAAATGAAACAGCATCTGCAATATTCCACATCCATAATATCTCACTTCTGAAAGAGGAAAGGAAGGGAGACAGGAGAGAAGAGGGAGGAGGGAAGAGAAAGGAGAGAGGAGGAAGCAGGAAGGAGAGAAGAGAGGGCAAGAAGGAAAGAGCAGAGAGGAGGGAGGAGGGAAAGGAGGAGGAGGGGGAGGGGAGGAAGGGGAGGAAGGGGCAGTCTCATATCTCTACTTACAAGCCTGATCATTATAACTAGACGTAACTAATTTCAACTTTTGTTGCTGCTGCCATTGTTCTTTCACTTTATATCATTTCAGTCACTGTGGATACTGTTTTCCTGGTGGTACGGTGCACAGAGTGCTGGGCATAGGGGATGAAAAACCTGGGTTCAAATGTCCTCAGACACTTACAGCTGTGTGTACCTCAGCAAGTTTCCTCAATTGTAAAATGGAGAAAATAATAGAACCTATTATTGCAGGCTTGTTGTGCAGATTGAATGAGATAATGTTGTAAAAATAAAAAAAAAGGCGCTTAGCACAAGTGCCCAGCACATAATAGATGTTTTTATAAATGCTTACTCCATTCCCTCCCTTCTTACATCAATTGATACGTCTTCCCAGGCCTCCTGGCATTCTTCATGCTTCACAGCATAGTGATATTCCAGCATATTCTGGTACCACTGTTTGTTTAGCTAAACCATATTCTCAGTAGATTGGCAAATGCTTTATTTCCAGTTCTTTCCAGCTACAAAAACTGCTGCTATAAATATGTTGATGTATGCCTCTCAGCAATTGTTCAAAGGTGTTTCAGATAGCAAGTGGCTTTATCTCGATTTTGAGATGGGGATTCTGAAGAAAGCAGAGAAAAGTTACATTCTTGACCTTAGATCATGCTATAGGACAAGAAATCAAACCAAAATATCTCATGATACATTCCCAATTACTCACTAGACTGGACTAACTTGTAGCTATGGAAAGGAAGTCAAACCAGCAGAATTCATCAATTGTGTTGTGTAGGAAATTTACAATGAAAACTGAGTAGGAGCACTTCAAAATGCTTGACACTTGTTTGAGAGACTGTATCTTTGCATCTGAAGTGTTCAAATACTATTTGAAATGGAACCAACACAGAGGCTACAGTAAGGATAGATAGTTTAAAATTCTCCTGAAAGTGCACAATACTGGTGCAGTGGGTGATTTGCATATAACCTGAGCTTCTCAAATATTGCTCTGACTATATATAAGAAGGAAATACATTCAGCTTTTTTTTCAGCATGAAAGGAGGCTAAATATGTATTTTAAACTATCTGATGTCAGTTTCAACTCAGCTGCATGTTTTAAAATAAATCTTCTTCCTTCAGAATAGTTGTTTGTCTATCTGAATGTCATTAGAATTCAAAAGGTGCCATTATTCATATTAAATAATAAGGTTTGACTCCTGGCTCCAGGGAGGAAAGCTAAGAATTAATAAATGGGGATTGCATTTGAACTTGTTATGAACTGAAATCAGTTTTGCATAATTATTTATGATACTCTAAAAGGGTCGATGCATAGAATAATTAATGAGGGAACAATATGTTTGAATTAAAAAAAGAGAAAAGAATGGAAAGTTAACATCATTTATTTAACATCATTTAACCCTAATGAACCAATTGGGTTAAATTCTGTGTGTTTCAAGAAGTCACAAAGAATGAAGTTTGGAAATTTCAAATTGTGTGAATTCCAAAGGCTCATTATTACTTTCTTATCTCTCTATCAGTTAACATTTTAGTCCAGTAGCAGGTAAAAAATATTCTGATGGGATCTATAATGCATCTGCAGACCTTCTCAGACAATAAACATATAAAAATAGTCATGAATTTGTTCTACACCAACATTTTAAGTTTGCCTCAGCCCCCATCAAAGAAAACAAAAGTATGAGGATATTCTTCAATATATATATAGTCTGTTTTCTAACCGGCCTATAGATTCAGAGCTAGGAAATATTTTAGGGATCCTCAATTCCAACCAACTTACTATAGAAAATAAATAATAGTAATAACTTGGACTTATATAGCACTTTATGGTTTGCCATGTATTTTATTTCATTTGATCCCACAAAAATCCTGTGAGATAGGAGAGGAGCTGTTATTATCTACATGTTATAGATGAGGAAACTGAAGTTGAATTGTGAAGTAACTTGTCCGGGGTGACATAGCTCCTAGGCATCAAACACGATTTTGTCTCAGGTCCTCCTGAGTCCATGTTGTTGTTTAATCATTTTTCAGTCAGGTCTGACATTTGTGACACCTTTTAGAGTTTTCTTGGCAGAGATACTGGAGTGGTTGGCTATTTCCTTCTCCAGCTCATTTTCCAGATAAGGAAACTGAGGCAAACAGGATGAAGTCACTTGCCCAGGGTC
>JAQQSZ010000557.1:0-16800 GCA_028646595.1 Phalanger gymnotis | reverse complement strand
GAAAAAGTTGTTTTTGCATGCAACTGAGAAATAAGATATATAGGAAAGGGGACATAGAAGTCTATCCTGTCCTACAAGAAAGTAAGGGGAAAGGGAATGGGGAGGTGTGGGGTGACAGGAGGGAGGGCTGACTGCGGAACAGGGCAATCAGAATATATGTCATCTTGGAGTGGGGGGAGGGTAGAAATGGGGAGAAAATTTGTAACTCAAAATCTTGTGGAAATCAATGTTGAAAACTGAAATATTAAATAAATAAATAATAATTTAAAAAAACACAAATTTAAAACTTTACATTTATGCCTATTGAATTTTACTTTATCAAGTTCCACCCAGTGCACATGAAGACAATGAAGCTGTGGTCTAGTGTGTAAGTGTGTTCTATGAATTTGATCAGCTTTTTATCTATGCCTTTATCCAAGTCGTTTGTAGAAATGTTGAATAGCACAGGGCCAAACACAGATCCTGGGATATTCCACTGGGGACCTCCTGAAAAGGAGCTGATGGTGAATTGTGAATGACTGCCCTTTAAGGCCAGCCAATCAGATCTGCATCCAACCCACAACTCTCCATCTATTCAATAAAGGCAGTATGAGACACTCCATCAAATGCTTCACTAAATCCTAAAGCTTTCTATCTATAGTATTCCCCTGATCTACTAATCAAGTTCACAGATGTCTCATAGCAACAGCTAAATGGTACAGTGGATAAAGCACCAGGCCTGGAGTTAGGAAGACCTGAGTTCAAATCTAGCCTCAGACACGTAATAGCTGTGTGACCCTGGGCAAGTCATTTAACCCTCTTTGCCTTAGTTTCCTCATCTGTTAAGTGAACTGGAAAAGGAAATGGCAAACCACTCCAGTATCTTTGCCAAGAAAACTTCAAATGGAGTCATGAAGACTTGGACATGACTGAACAGCAACATGTAAGTAGCTGACTGTTTTCCTTCAGTTCCTACAATTGCTTCTCTGCAGCAGTGAATTCTTTCAGCACCTGATAATGATTCAGGGAACTTGAATTCAAGTGAATCACTGTCTCCTTCCTCATCTGGGTTTAAACTTCCTCTTTGCCAGTTTTGTTCTGTGATTTCCTAGTCAGAGGTCATTCTCCTTGGCATAGAAAACAAAAATTATTTTTGACTGTTATTTCTAACGTTTGTGTTATCTCAGACTGCTTCCTCTCCCTCAGCTGTCCTATTCTACCACTTACCAAGCCATGTGGATTCTGCTTCTGCCATATTTCTCTCATCTACTTCTCCCATTCTTACTTGCCAGCTTGGGTCCCCTCTGCCACCTGAATGAACTGTTATAGTGTGTGTGAGATGGGGAGAAAGAAAAGGGAGGAACATGGAGGTAGCATGCAGCTGCCTCCCAATCATCAGACTTTAATAGTGAGATTGTGCCCAGGGGCCGGAGCAGGTTCAGAGATGAGTGGTGGATATGGAGCAGAGATATCCAAGGCAAAGCAACCCCCAATGGGTAAATCAGACATTACTCCAGAGCTCTCTCTAATGAGTTTGTGGGGTATGGAGGAAGGGGCAGTGTACAACCATTGGGTTGAGTGTGTGGTTGACAGCACTTGATCTATTACTGAACAGGGCTGGGCAGTGGGTCAGCAGTATTCTTTGATGTCACACTGATGCCCCAATCATCTTCCTTATACATAGATCTGGTCACGCTCCTCCACTGATTAAAAATCTTTACTGGCTCCCCACTGACTAAGGAATTAAGTTCTAACTCTACTGTGTGGCATTCAAGGCCTTCTCTAGTCTGACATTATCCTGTCTTTACAAGCACATCTTGTACAGCTCTCCTCTTTGTAATCTACACTGAAACTGAAGCTGATGTTCTCTGCCTCCTGAATTCAAACCCTGTTCTCATGCCTTTGATTACAGTGTTCCCTATAGCTTCCCTTTCCTACTTTACATGTTAAACTTTTTGTTTTTTGCAGGGAGGAAGGCAGGGCAACTGGGGTTAAGTGACTTGACCAAGGTTACACAGCTAGTAAGTGTGTCAAGTGTCTGAGGCTGGATTTGAACTCAGGTCCTCCTGATTTCAGGGTTGGTGCTCTACTCACTGTGCCACCTAGCTGCCCTACATGTTAAATTTTTACCCATCCTTTGAGTTGTTACTGTTGTTCAGCTGTTTCAGTCACTTCCAACTCTCCATGGCTCCATTTGGGGACTTTCTTGGCAAGGATACTGGAGTGGTTTGTCATTTCCTTCTCCAGCTCATTTTACAGATGAGGAAACTGAGGCAAACAAGGAGAAATGACTTGCCCAGGGTCATGCAGGCAATAAGTGTCTGAGGCCAGATTTGAACTTGGGTCTTCCAGACTCCAGGCTTGACACTCTAGCCCCTATGCTGCCTAGCTGCCCTCATCCTTTAGGCCACTTAAATATAACTTCTTCCAAGAAGCTTTGCCTGATCCCCCACATCAGTAATTACCTTTACCCTCAGATCTCACACAGTATTTTGATTTTTGACTCTAATGCACTTATCATGTAATATTGTATGATTAGGTCTCTGCGTTGCTGCACCCTACGTCCTGTAGACTTTAAGCTCTTCAAAGGCAGAGGCCTTCCTCACCTAAATTTTCTGTCTCCTCCAGTACCTAGTCTAGTGTTCTGTACACAGTAGGTATCTAATAAATGTTGTTTGTTGTTATCTTGCATACTGCATCTTAAATGTTATGAAATCTGTTGTTGTCATTTGTCCTTAACCATTTATGGGCGGATGTCATGTGGATGGGAAGGGCCTATTCCAGCCTTGCGTAGCTGCCTACTGGGCCATCTCATCATTACAAATACCCCCATATATGAAGTACTGAACAAAAGGCCTTGAGTCAATGTGAAGTATTCAGTTAATTCTATAGAATACCCTTTATTAAATAACATTTGGACACATGAGTCTTGGGACTTTTCTTTTTCCTTTCCTTAGTGTACCTTTTAGATCATTTCAAAATCAATGTCCCATAGTCACGTCAAACCCAACAAGATAATTCATGATCTTTTCCCCAAAATGCTCTTCAGTACTTCCTTTTTGCTTTCAAAGACACTACTATCCTTCCAGTCACCCAGGCCCACAGTGTCACACTCATCCTCAACTCCTCAGCTGCACCTACACCACATATCACATACTTTGCCAAATCTCATTATTTCTACCTTAACCTTCTTTGTACATGTTCTCTTCTCCCAGAATCACCACCCGAGCTTTAGCCATCACTTCTCACCTTGACTATTGCAATAACCTTCTCACAAGTCTCCTCGACCCAAGTCTCTCTGTCCTCTAATCTATCCTCCATTCACCTGCCAAGATGATTTTTCTAAATAACAGGAGCTATTTATTTTTTTCATTGTAACTTGTTTAGTAACTCCAACTTAAAATATAGTTTTAAATAAAATTTGGACTTGTCTATAACCAAAAAAAAAAAAAAAAAGAGCAGGTCTGATCATGGGCATAGAGGGCCAGGCCTGGAATCAGGAAAACTCATCTTCCTGAGTTCAAATCTGGCCTCAGATACTTACTGGCTGTGTGACCCTGGGCAAGTCCCTTAGCCCTGTTTGCCTCCGTTTCCTCATGTGTAAAATGAAGTGGAGAAGGAAATGGCAAACCATTCCATTATCTTAGCTAAGAAAACCCCAAATGGGGTCATGAAGAGTCAGATAAGATTGAAAGATGACTGAACGACGATAGTTCTGACCATGTTATTTTACTTGATAAATTCCCTGTTGTTTCCCTATCAAGTCTCTATTATCTCTTGGGGCAAATAATGAAGCTCTCTGTTTGGCATTTAAAGCTCTTCATAACCTGATCTCTTCCTGCCTTTCTGGTCTTCTTACACACCTTCTGCCCCTTGCACATACTCTACCCTCCAGCTACACCGGTTCACTCACTATTCCTGATACCTGACATTCCATCTCCTGCCTGAGTCGGTGCTCTAGCTGTCTTCCATGCCTAGAATGTTCTCCCTTCTTACCTCTGCTCCTTAGTTTCCCTCATTTTCTTCAAGACAGTTTAAATGTCACCTTCTGTCAGAAAACTTTCTCCATTTCCCTCAATGCCAGTGCCTTCCATCTGAGACTGTCTATAATTCATCCAGTGTCTATCTTATCTGTACATAGTTGTTAATATGGGAGTCTCTGCCATTATACCAGGAACTCCTGGAGGGTAGAGGTGGTCTTGTGCCTTTCTTGTATCCCAGTCTATGTGTTACCTTGCCTTTCTTCTGCTCAACCACAATGGCTGAGCAAGGGGTGGCATCTGGGAGTACTCACTCTCCCAGCCCTAAGGCATAGCGGGAAATCAACCCCATGCAGCTATCAGAAACTGACATAAGCTCAAAGTAACAGCAGGAAAGGAAGTAGTTTGGTATAAACCCAGCCACTGTTCTATACACAGGACACAGCCAGGAAAAGATACCAACTTCCGCTGCCTGAAATACTGCCAGGTATTGCCTGACACACTGTTAACTCTTTTTTGGGGGAGGAGGGCAGGACAATTGCGGTTAAGTGACTTGCCCAAGGTCACACAACTAGTAAGTATGTCAAGTGTCTGAGGTCAGATTTGAACCCAGGTCCTCTTGACTCCGGGGCCAGTGCTCTACTCACTCTACCACCTAGCTGCCCCCACACTGTTAACTCTTTGCAAACGCTTATTGACTAACTGACCAGATCCTGAAAAGCCACATAATCACTTATCAGAAGACTTTGTCACCAAATGTAGGAGTTTAAATAAGTTAGAAAAACCGACTGCATTTCCTCTTCATTTTAAAACTCCTGGAACTCACACCAAAAGCTGTCATTCAGATTCTTGTATTGTGTGACCCTCGTTCTGAGGGGTAAAAATCAAAGAATCATAGAACTTTTGAAGTTGAAAGGAACTTTAAAGATCACCTAGGCCAAACTCTTCAATTAAGGGAAGAATAAACCAAGGCCCAGAAAGGTTTTGTAACTTATTTAAAGTCATGTGTCTAAATAGAACCAGGACCAGGACCAGGATCCAGTTCCACCTTGCTTTTTATTTCACTATGCCTTAGTATCTTTAAAAACAAAACAAAACAAAACAAAACCATTTCACCATAAAGCTGGTAGCTTTTGATTCTCAAAGTAAAGCTGGGTACAGATTTTACCTGGAATCACACCAGCCTGATATCGACAGTATGTTCATGAGACAGATGCTTCTAAAAAGCAGAGCTGCTGAACCAACTGTAGCCTTCGTGGCAATGACACCAGATTGTTCCTGCAGCACCCATCTATGTGTTATCTCGCCTTCCTTCTGCTCAACCACAATGGCTGAGCAGGGGGTGGCATCTAGGAATACTCACTCCCCCAGCCCTAAGGCACAGAGGGAAGTCAACCCCATGCAGCTATCAGAAACTGACATAAGCTCAAAGTAACAGCAGGAAAGGAAGTAGTTTGGTATAAACCCAGCCACTGTTCTATACACAGGACACAGCCAGGAAAAGATGCCAACTTCCGCTGTCTGAAATACTGCCAGGTCCAGGAAACGGGCAAAGAGCCAGGCTCTTTCTCCAGGCTTCGGCTACCATTAGAACAGTGTCTGACTACCACAAGATGGCGCCATCAGCTGTCTGCAGGAAGCCCGAAAGACATAGAAGAGTTCTTTTCTATGGAGATTATTGGTGAAAGATGGAAAATTGGGAGAGGCAGGGGAGATATAAAGGGGAGATTTAGCAACAAAGGAATAATAAAAAGGGAAATTAATCAGGTCATTATGAAGGATGATTCAAACTCCTTTTTATCTTGAAGAAATGATTATTGCCAAGTAAAAGAGTTGGAAGTAGAGACAAAGAAGTTGGTTCAAACCCCAGCTTTGCCCTGTGTGGTCTGTGTGACCTTGGGCAAATCACTTACTCTTTCTGAGCCTCATTTCCCTCATCTGTGAAATGAAGAGGTTGGACTAGATGAGGAAATGGAAACCTAGAGGTTAAAGTGACTTGCACAATGACACATGGGTTTGGCAAGACGGAGTTCTCAATGATCCAGAATCAATGCCCTCCAGTGATAACTGTGGGTGGAGAAGCCTTAGTACTTCTATAGGCACTCTCTAGTTCTGACTCCCTGATAGACACACCTGAGAAACAAATGGACAGCAGATCTGGGCCCCAGACAAGTGACTTACTCTATCTACCTCTGGACTGCTGAATCCTGGCTTAGCCCACTCCAAACCCAGAGTGGGAGGTTACTAGAGTTCAAATTTAGTCAGAAAAATGAAGACCTTAAGCATACAACATTTCAAACAATTAGCATTACCAATATAGAATAGATATGGAATGGATTATGGTCCAGGAATAGCTAAGAGAGCAGTGACAATTTCAAGGCCTCTACCACTGAGAAGAAGATTCAACCCTTAGGCCAGTGCTTCTTAAACAAATGGGTTGTGACTCCTTATGGGGTCACAAAAAATTTGGCAATGGTAAAAGATTTCTGAATGAATGCTGCAGAAACATGAAAAGAGGTCATGAGTGGAAAAAGTTTAAGAAACCCTGATCTAGGCCACAGACTCCTATGGTTGATTTTCTCAACCTTTGATGTATTTAGTGGACAAAAAAAATCCCCCAAAACTAATCAAATCTCCCTTTCTTCATTGCAGATCATCCCAACAAGGCTAGCTGGGATAAAGATGCAGTGAGTAGCTGAATGACAAATTTGATTAATTTCTAACTCAAGATCACTCTGTACTTACCTTCAAAGTGCTGACCAGCGAAGAGCTTGACTCAAAGGATTGCTATGGCTTGTCTTCCTGAGGTCATTCTGTTATCTATTTCTGTCTTCCTTAACTAAAAATTTTGGCATATTTCGAAATCAGAAAGGGAAAAGCTATATTCCAAACTGTCATGACTTTTGCATGGGCTAGGAGAGCAAAGGAAGACTATGAATACAATTCAAACAGGATGGTTAATAACTTTTACAGTTTAGTCTGGGGAAGAGATTTTCTACCATTTTATTTTGTTGCTTAGTCATTTTTATTCATGTATAACTTTTCATGACCCTTTTTGGAGTTTTCTTGGCAGAGACTGGAGTAATTTGCCATTTGCATCTCCAGCTCGTTTTACAGATGAGGAAACAAGGCAAACAGGGTTAAGTGACTTGCCCGAGCCTCTACAGCTAGTAAGCGTCTGAGGCTAGATTTGAACCGAGGTCTTCCTGACTCGATACCTGGTACTCTGTCTAGTGTGCTACCTAGCTACACACCATCTGCTTACAGGAGGGCTAATTTAGAATTACTGACATACATTAAATCCCATTATTACTTACACCCTCTAGCTTATCACTATCATGGAAGGAACTAGCTTATATCAAGGAAGATTAACTAGAATCACTCAGTAGATGGAGTATTTCCAATTTTACTTATTGATTTTCATAGCAATAATCCTCTAAGAAGTCCTACTCTGATACCATCTTAGTGGCTTGGAAATGACCCTGGCTTCTCTCAGGCTATGCCAGAGCAGCATAGGATGTGACAGGTCGAACCATGTCAAGGAAGCCTTCAAGTTCAGTTCCAGAAATAGAATGGACCAGCCTACCTTCTGAGGACCAGCCTAGCTAAGCTCAGAGATGGTCACCACCTGGTAAGGAAGTCTTTGGCCATGACACAGTAAAGAAAAGGGAATTAATTACAAAATAACCACCAGGCCCATGAAGCTGCCTTCTGCTTGGGCAGTAACAACTGCAGAGATATAGCAAATGGTGGAGAGAGTGTAAAGAATCACATACTTTTTAGACAATCTATAATCATTAATTCATCTATTGGTACTCCAAATGTGAGATGTTTGTTTAATGACCAATGAATGTCAACACAAATGAGTGAACCAAATTGTATTGAGCTCGGTATTCTCCCTATAGATGAAATCAGCAAATAGAAAGAAGGTATCACTAAATGGAAGGATGGCTCTGAGTTTCTCCTTGGTGGGGCAAACAAAGGAGTTGGTGGAGTGGGTTTTATCTAGTATCCAAAGACAACAAAACTCCTATGAAACGTTTGGTCATTTGCTATGCCAGAACTCATGAAAAGCATTTGCAAAGAGATCATAATGAATATAATTGCAGTTTATATGCCAACATCTGTTGCAGAAGATGAAGTGATTTTTAAAAATTCTAACTTTTATAGACCCTCCAAATTAAATCAAAATAAATTTTGATTTTCAGTGACATCTGTGCAAAGGTGGGCATAGGCAAGGACAGAAAACAACATATTGGAAAATGTGGATCAGAGGTAAAGAATTTGAGAGGCTAAATGCTTGTAAACTACTTAGAGGCTTTACACCTATACATCACTGGTACTTTCTTCAAGAAAAGAAACAAAAGACATTGGACGTGGTGAGAACTGAATGGCATCTCCTAGTTAGAAGCACATTGAGGATTAATTCTTAAAGTATCTGAAGGTTTGAGGGGGGGGGGAATCTTATTATTACCCAAAGAAGTCTACCATACATGCCCACTTCCCCTTCTACATAAGTATTTATGAGATAATTTACATGTACATTAAAATCATCTACTTATGAAGTAGATTAGGGAGGATAAAGCATCCTTTCACAGATGTAGAGAAAACATAATCTCACTGTTTTTATTGTTTACAAAAAAGCATTTGATTCAGTAAGCATAATACCACTTTAAATATTCTCCTCCAATAAAGTGTCTCTCATGCATATGTTAAAATGAAACAAGATTCCTAGTTTTGCCTTGGGCTACTACATTTCTTCATTGGTTTTTCAAGACTTCTTGAAAGATATAATGAAGATAACCTTGCTCAATGACCCTTTGATCTTTGATATCAGGAAGGCGTAAGTAGAAAAATATATGTTCCCATCAAAAGTATTTGCCACAATTATAGAGATATAGTTCAGTCCAAGCTGAAGTGAGATTTCACATAGCTGGTGGTGTTCTCCAGTTGTTTCATTTTGCAGATGACACTGTGCTCATTCAGTCCAGAAGACTGAAGAATCTCTTAGATGAGAACCAAAACCACCCAAAAGAGTTTAGCCTAACTATCCATCCAAAGAAAACAAAGTGGATATTGTTCTGACAATGATATGCAATTGGATACAAACTTTTAGAAATTGTAAATACATAAAGCATTTTGTACAATGACTGAAGATAGGCAATGAGCTAGAACCAAAATTGAGCAAGAAGAGAAAAACAGGCTGGCTGGCTTGCTTTTGGGAAATGGAAAAGTTCTTTGAATGATCCCAAACTTCTCCTCCAATGGCCTTTTATTTTAATACCAACATATTCTTCATGTCATTTTATGACTGTGAGTCACGGAACACTATAATCTGCAAAAAAATAAAAATATGTGGAACCAAATAGGGAAGCAAGATGGATAGTAAAGGTAAATGGAGGGAAAAAGAGAAGGAAATTTTTGCATTGGAGTATATAACAAACTGACCCGATGGAAAGAGAAAACAGATGAGGAGTTTAGGAAATAGATCACAAAATTGGTTCAGAAGTATGATCTATTGAGAATGGAAGACTTCAATTGTTTAGATATCTTTGTATTTTTCTACCAAAAGCAGAGGAGCGAATAGCTTCTTTTTTCACAGTCTTAACAACGGTGAATATATTATTTTTATTTTACTAAAGTTTATAAGCAAAGAAGTCCTGCAGTATTTTTGGTGAATCCTCTGTGGCAAATTTAATTGAGGATGTGGAAAAAACTTGAACAGGATGGATTACAATCTGCATTGTTGGTAGGAATATGAGCATTACACTACAGATACACTTGAGTACTGAATAAAGTAATAAAAATTCAAGCTTTTCATTCAGCGTAGTGTCGTTCAGTCATTTTTCAGTTGTGTCCAATTCTTTAAGACTCATTGGGGGTTTTCTTCACCAAGATATAGGTATGGTTTGCCATTTTCTATTCCAGCTCATTTTGCAAATGAGGAAACCAAGGAAAACAAGGTTAAGTGACTTGTCCAGAGTCACACAGCTCACCTCCGTGTTTGAGGCAAGGTCCGAACTCAGGAAGAGGAATCTTCTTGTCTCCAGGCCCAGCGTTCTATCCACTACCCCACCTAGCTGCTCCTCAGTATGATATAGTGGGAGGAAACATTGGATGAGGAATCTAGAGACCTATATTCTCATCCTGGCTTTGCTCATAGTTGGCTATATGACCACAGACAAGTTGTAGACGAGAGGCCCCAGTTTTAAAATGAAGTGGTCTGTCTCTAAGGTAAGGTTCCTTCTTGCTCGAAAATCCCCAAATTCCATAAGACATCCTGGAAAGATCTCAGGTGTTAGAGTCAGAAGTCCCAGAGGCAGATAATGGCTCTGCCACTTACAAGCTCTGTGTTAGATGCCTGTGATGGAACACAGAAAACCAGAGAATTTGGAATCAGAGAACCTGGGTTCGAAATCTAGCTCTGCCACTTAGGACTCATGTGGCCTCAAGCCAATCACTTTCCTTCTCACCTCAACCTTCAGTTTCTTCATCTGTAAAATGAGAGCATCAGAACTTAAAGGTTCTAGCTCTGAGTTCTCAGATCCTGGGCATATCTCTAAACTGTTCTGAGCCTCATTATTCTTATATATGACATGGGAATACACTAACTACTTTACAGGGTTCTTGGGAAGAAAGTGCTTTATAGTTCTTAAGGCACTATGTGTTTGGGAGTTATTTGAAACTGTCAAATGTCTATATAAGCGCTGGTGTTCTTAATACCTTTGTGAGTTCAACATAAACAGCCCTGTTAATATCGACCAGGAGAAATGAAAGCAGCCACACAACAACCATCCTTACTGGAATGACTTTATATTGAACTCTTCCGTATTTGATGTCCATTAGTACATCAAAAAAACATTTTTACAAATAAGCAGAGAGCAGAAACAGCATTGTTTATCTCATTACCAAGGGACAGAAATGGCCTTTTTACGCAAACAACTCCTAATAAAAATAGCATTGATTCTTGAAATGTGCCCTTTCAGTAAATACAAGAAAATCTACTAATACTTTTATAAATGCTTAGAGAAATTAGCTACAAGTCACACATTAGCTCAGAAATATGTATCATGTATCCATTTTAAAAGTCGTTTATTTTTCCCTGAGGAGAGGAGAACCATGGAATCAAGATACATAAGACAGTAAACCCATGAAGCCCAGTGTCTTCTCCATCTGCCATTCTCAAATAAGACCACTTACTGAAGAGATTGGCAGGAATGCTGAGGGAATGTCAATAGGCATATGGAAGGTGTAAATAGGCATTTATTGAGCACCTAGTAAGTGCCAGGCACTGTGCTAAGTATTTCACAACAACTATCTTATTTGATCCTCACAACAACCCTAGGAGGTAGGTGCTATAATTATCCCCATTTTACACTGTGAATTCAATACACTGTGACACTGAGATATCTCCCTCCCCCCCATATATATACATATGAACATATGTGTATACACATATATGTAAAACCAAACTATGCATACTTCTATTTATCAGCTCTTTCTCTGGAGGTGGATAGCACCTTCCTTCAGAGATCCCTTGTAGTTGATTTGAATATTTGTAATACTCAGCATAGCTTAGTCATTCACAAGTTACTTTTGAACAATATTGCTGTTACCACATCCAACGTTGTCTTGGTTCTGCTCATTTCTCTCTTCATTATTTCATGCAAGTCCTTCTATGGTTTTTTTTTTTCAAATCAACTTGTTCATAATTTCTTATAGCACGGTAGCATTCCAACAATCATATACCACAACTTACTCAGCCATTCCCTCAATTTCTAGTTTTTTGACACCACAAAGAGAGCTGCTATAAATATTATATAGGTTCTTTTTCTTTTTCCTTGATCATCTTGGGAAACAGACCTAATAGTGGTATTTCTGGGTCAAAGGTTATACACATTTTTATAACTCTTTGGGCATAATTTCAGATTATAAACTAACAATGCATTAGTGTCCTAATTTTTCCATGTCCCCTCTAACATTATGTCATTTACAATGTAATGCAACTACACAATGTATGATATTTATACAACCAGCTACACATAATAATAAGTATTTTAGAGCTTAATAAGCTTACACTTAATAAAGTGTAAAAGATGATGACAACATAGATATTAATATATTAAAGTCAATGAAGAAATAATCAAATCCATCACAGTACATATATAAGCCTAGATCACATTTTCCCATCAATGCACTCAATATCTATTTTGAAGAGTGGGCACATACTCACAGGAACCTGGCAGGGAACCTGACAGAGGAAAACATCTGTGCTTAGGGTAAGTCACAACTCTGGATTTGATGTCATTAATCAATTCAGAAATATCTGCACTGCATAAAACTGATCCTTTGCTCACCACTTGACTGTTGGGCCTCACCATCCATCAGCTAGACAAATCCTCCTCTAGAGCAAAGAATTTACAAACTCTTCTAATTTTTCATCACCCTTAAAAGGGCATTCAAATGGTGTTACATTTTAATATGAATGGCAGGTTTTTTTAGAACCAGAAAGCTGAAAACTCATTAAACTGGTTGTCTCTGGGCTGTATGGATTTGCCCAGGCAGTTATTCATTCACCTAAATGCCACCTCTTCCAATCAGAATGGAGCTTACAGCTCAGATTGGCTCATTAAGTTAGACAACAGATCTAGCCAACTTGCTAGGATAGCCAAGCACTCTGTTTTTCCTTCTCAAGCCAGAAGGAGCAGCAGAGAGCAACAAGCCTTTAAAAAAGCTTCACCACTCCCAGTCTAGGTGTGTTTCACCAACCAGGCTAGCAGCTGCTGTGGGGGATGTAAAATCAACAACAACCAGCTTACAGAATACTGCAAAAGCCCAGATTCTTTCAATCTGCTTTACTAAGGAAAGCAACGTTAAGGGGTTAACAATCTTACTTTAATCCAGCATACAAATAACATTCACTTAGTTCAGGGGAAAAAGCCAGCACCCTGAACTTCAGAACAAATGCAAACAAATTACAAACATCGACAGACAGACCAAATACAATTCACAGTAACCAACATCTAGGTTCAGCCCAGGGGGCTCATAACAAGGGCTAGCCCAGAGTCACTCACGCCACCACTGCTTGTGGGTCAGAGCTCCGAAAAAGAGAAAGCCAACCCCTTGTTTTATATCTTTTTCAGGGTCAGGGGTGAGTTACACATGTGACTCACCCACGTGACCTAAAATCATCACAAAGAGGCCACTTAAACCCATGTGGTCTAAAAGCCTCTGATGTCTCAAACATGCCACTCAAACCCATGTAAATTAGGCCCTCCCCTGAGGCAAGGAGGTCACCAAGGACTCCCAATCTAATCAAAGAAACAAAGGCCAAACTCTTCAAAGGCACTTGGTTGAACTGGGTGCTAAGAGCCCATTTTGATTGCCAACACAAGATGGCACTCTGAAAGACCACAGTATGTATCCCTGAAGCCCTTGGCCAATGAAGTCAATTCCCTCTTCCTCCAATCAGAAATCCCTCAGTGGAAGCCTCCTGTCAGCTACTTCTAACTGCAGCTGTTCTGATAGAGCAGCTTTTCAGTCCTCTTGCTGTATTAGTTCTCCTCAAGTCTTTATATCTGCTTCTTTCCTTAGTTACTGTATCTAATTCCTGTATACTTCAGTGGCTTAAATGAGAACCTCCTGACTTTCAGTGACTCACTTTTCACTTAAAAAGGCACAATCCTACATATTTCTCTTATCAAATTAATAGTGTCCAAATGTTTATATGATTCTCATGTTTGTTTTTTTTTTACTTTTACTCTTTTTAGTCATAAAATTGCAAATATGGGAGATGAGGTACCAAAGTCCTTTGCACCTTTGAAAGCTTCAATATGGTTTAATATCTCTTTGGTATCCTTGAAAGTGTGTTTCTTTACACTCATATTTCTCCAGTTTTCAATAAAATGGCTTTCTCTGCCTTTTCTATCATTAAATTGTTTCAATACAAATAAGCCATCATTCTACCTTGTTTACAATAGGATTTGTCTTTATGTTTATACAGCAGTTCATTTCTGTCCCAAACTACTCAAATACTATGGGAAATCTTCATGGTTTTTTTTTTTCCATGTATATTAGAAGGTTGAGTTTTTGGTTTTAGGGTTTTTTTAAAAAACATTTTTTTTCAACTAATAAGCACTTATTTTGTCTCCCTCCCACCTCTCCAGCCACCACTGAAAAACTTGTAACTAATATTCATAGTCAAGCAAAAGAAATTCCCACATTGGCCATGTCTGAAAATATGTCTCAATGAGCAACATGAGTCCATAACCTCTTTGTCAACAGATGAATAGCAGGTTTTTGTATGTGGCCTCTGGAATTGGGATGGGTCATGGCATTGATCAATTCTTAAGTCTCTCAAATACTGCATAAATTATTCTTGTGCTGTCCTCTTATCTTTGTAGCAATTCACATATGTCTTCCCAGGTTTCTCTGAAATTATCCCTTTCATCATTTCTAGTATAGGAGTCCAGTACCATGCATTTACCATAATTTGTCTAGCCAATGCCCAACTGATGGTCATTCACCATCCTTACTCCTCCACCCCCCCACTTAATTTCCAGTTCTTTGCAACTACAAAAATTGCTGCTATAAATATTTTGTATAAATGGGTCCTTTTCCTCTTTCATTGATCTTTTTATACTAGCGGTCACATTGCTGGATCAAACGGTGTCTATAATTTAGTAACATTTTGGGCATAATTCTAAATTACTCTCCAGAATTCCTGAACCAGTTGCCAACTCTACTCATGGTACATAATGTGCCTGTTTTCCATAGTCCTCTAACATTTGTCATTTTTATTTATTTATTTATTTTGTTTGCCAATTTAATGAGTATGATGTGAAGTCTGGTATTAGCATTTTAATTAAAATGTGATTACATTTCTACTCTTTTATGTATCAAAATGTTCATCGATAACAGTGGTAATTTCTCACATCGTTTCACAATTGATACGAATCTTGCCATTTACTACACAAAAATACCTTGCCTGTCTTTTTCAACATTAACTGTACTAGGAGCTGGGGATAAAAATATAAACAAGAATATATTTCTTGCTTTCAAGGATATTTTATGAGATGTTTTCCCTGGTTAAAAAGAAGTAGGTAGGGCAGCTAGGTGGCAAAGTGAGTAGAGCACCCGCCCTAGAATCAGGAGGATCTGAGTTCAAATCCTACCTCAGATACTTGACACACTTACTAGCTGTGTGACCTTGGGCAAGTCACTTAACCTCAATTGCCCTGTCTTTCCCCCTCCAAAAAAAAAAAAAACAGTCACTGAAAAAAAAAAGAAGTAGGTGCCTCTTAGGTGAACACTTGAACTTCAAAAGGATGCCATTGGTGGCCCTGGGCCATGGAGCTAATTGGTTTGGAACAACTGGAAGAGTACTGGTTCTAGAATCAGATGATCTGAATTCAAATCCTACTTCTAAAACTTACTACCCCTTGTTACATTGGGTAAATCACTTAATCTCTATAGGAATTTCTTTCTTCATCTGCAAAATAAAGAGGTTAGACTAAGTGGCTTTGAGATATCTTCTAGCTCAACATTAATGATCCTGTGAAGATTACCTAGAACTCAGAACCATGTGGCAACTCTGATGCCTCCAGAATTATTAGAGTTATGTCCAGGAGTATAAGTCTAAAATAACTTAGGTCCTAAATCAGAAAATACTTGTTTTTCTAATATCCACTATCTGCATATCAGTTCCAGTGAATTTGCAGTTGGTGGAATAGGTCTGATAGTCTATTTCGGCACCATTTTGAAGTTGGCAAAGATTAGAGGAGGAGGATGTAGGCTAATGGTTCCTAATCTTTTTTTCATAATATTAACCTTTTCATAATAATAACCTTTAACACAAAATGTCTCTAACTCCTCATATGATAGTAGTTGTAATATTAGTACATATTGTTTCAGAAAATGTAAAACACCATGAATTCCATGATTAATATTTTTATTTTGAATTTGAACTATCTAATCAAGACAGTATCTACATACATTTCATTTTTAAGACAATATCTATGCACATTTTTAAATTTTTTCTGGAGCTGAAAAACTATTTTTAATTTAATATTTTATTTTCTCCTCAGTTACATGTAAAAACAATTTTATTTTTTTTTCAAATTTTGAGTTCTAAATTCTCTCCTTCCCTCCATTCCCCCTTCATTGAAAAGACAAGCAATTTGACATAGGTTATATATCATACTTTCTTTAATTAAGAGTTTTTATTTTTAGTTTACAACACTCAGTTCCACATGATTTTGAGTTCCAGATTTCCTTCCCTCTCCTCCCCGCCTCCCTTCACAAGACAGCATGGAATCCGATATATCTTCTACATATAACTTCGCATTGAACTTACACAATAGTCAAGTTGTAAAGAAGAATTATGACCAATGGAATGAATCATGAGAAAGAAGAAACAACCCCCCCCCCCAAAAAAAAAACAAAAGAGGAAAAAGAGACAAAAGAATAAAAAAAGGAGAGTAAATAGTTTTTCTCAATCTGCATTCAGACTCCATAGTTCTTTCTCTGGATATAGGTAGCTCTCTCCCTCACGAGTCCTTTGGAGTTGTCTTTGAACCTTGTATTGCTGAGAAGAGGGGGTCTATCAAGATTAGTCATCACAGAATCCATACATCTGTGGTTGTGTACAATGTTCTCCTAGGTCTGCTCCTCTCACTCAGCATTATATTGTGTAGGTTTTCCCAGGTTATTATGAAGTCCATATCTTCCCCATTTCTTATAGCACAATAGTATTCCATTACATTCATATACCACAACTTGTTAAGCCATTCCCCAACTTATGGGCATCTTCTTGATTTCCAATTCTTTGCTACTACAGAAA
>JAQQSZ010000556.1:0-16809 GCA_028646595.1 Phalanger gymnotis | reverse complement strand
ATGTAAAATATCTCATTGGAAAAACCACTGATCTGGAAAATAGATCCAGGAAAGATAATTTAGAAATGATTGGACTCCCTGAAAGCCATGATCAAAAAAAGAGCCTAGATATCATCTTTCAAGAAATTATCAAGGAGAACTGCCCTGATATTCTAGAGCCAGAGGGTAAAATAGAAATTGAAAGAATCTACAGATCATCTCTTTAAATAGATCCCCAAAAGAAAACTCTTAGGAATATTGTCACCAAATTCCAGAGTTCCCAGATCAAGGAGAAAATACTCCAAGCAACCAGAAAGAAACAATTTTAGTATTGTGGAAAAACAATCAGGATAACATAGGATCTAGCAGCTTCTACATTAAGGGACCGAAAGGCTTGGAACGGGGTATCTTACCCCACATGAAAGAAGGAGGAAGAAGATAAAAATGGGGGGATGATAGAAAGGAGTGCAGACAGGGAGGAGGTAACCAGAAACAAATGCTTTTGAAAAGGGACAGGGTCAAGGGAGAAAATTCAAAAAAGGGGCATAGGATAGGAAGGAGCAAAAAATAGTTAGTCTCTCACAACATGAGTGTTGTGGAAGGGTTTTACATAATGATACACATGTGGCCAATGGTGAATCACTTGCCTTCTTAGGGAGGGTGGGTGGGGAGGGAAGAGGGGAGAGAATTTGGAACTCAAAGTTTTAAAAACAGACGTTCAAAAACAAAAAAAGTTTTTGCATGCAACTAGGAAATAAGATACATAGGCAATGGGGCATAGAAATTTATCTTGCCCTACAAGAGAAGAGGGGAAAAGGGAATGGGAGGGGAGCAGAGTGACAGAAGGTGGGGTTGACTGGGGAACATGGCAATCAGAATATACACCCACTTGGAGAGGGCGGGAGGGTAGAAATGGGGAGAAAATTCGTAATTCAAACTCTTGTGAAAATCAATGCTGAAAACTAAACATATTAAATAAATTAAAAAGAAAAAAAAGAAAATTTTGTGCGATATGTTCTGTCCATAATACTGCTTATAAACACCAAAGAAAATTAACAATAATGAGATTATTTATTAGTGATGGAATTAAAATTCTAATGCACATTCCATGAAAATTATTTTATTTTTTTCACTCATGAAAATTAAAACCCAGGTGGGTGCATGAAATCACACTGTGTACCACATGCAGCCCATGGCCATATTTTGGACAGCCCTACTCTAGTTTATCCTCATTAGATATAGCACTGACTTGATATTATATTGATACTTTGTGAGGTAGTTAGATAATAAAGTGTGAAGACTTTACGGGGAATACGTATGTATCTTTTCTTAAATGTTTGTGAATCAGTATACGGAGAAAAGGGAAATGGGATAAATTTGAATCTATGAGAATTTGAGTACTCAGCTTCTTCCCTGAAGTTCCTGTTCTTTCTTCTGATTCTGGTTTAAGGATTTACCCAGTGAGAATAAGGTCACTGTGACCTGCTTTTCTTTTACTGTAAAAAAAAAAAAGAGAGGGTCTCCCCCTCCCCTTTCCTTATTCTTTTTCTTTAGATTTGTAGATGTCACCTCAGCAACAATTATTAACTAGAGAAAGTGGAGGTTAGATTGTTTGTGCGCGGTTTCCTGGTTCTTGTTTAGCTTTTTGTGCTCAGATTGTAAGCCCACCTTCCACCTAATGATGAGAAGGGAGAGAGGCAAGCAGAATTTTCTTGAGTTAGGTGTATATTTATTTGTGCTTTATTCCTTGTGCCTTTGCCTTCTCCTGCTAGTCCCATCCTGAGTATGTGAAAGTTCCCAATCCCCAGTGTCACATCATATAAAAGTCAATGATTCTCTATTGTCTTAATGCTGCAAAATTCCAAGACAAAGACAGCAAAAGGGTTTCCCACTCTCTCAAACAAAAGGGAGACTTGATAGTCTTAGCATCCCAAAAGGGAAGAATGGAAAAGTCTGATTGCCTTAACAAGGTTAGAGCAGGATAGGTATATGCGAAAAGTGTAAGCTCAGGACAGTAATTAAATCTGTGGGAGCTGATGCTATGCCTAAGTGAAGTAGTATAGAAGCAGAAAGGGAGAGAGCCTAAAGCAGAAGCCTATGGAGACATACTGTTAGAGGAACAAGGGAGACTCATACACACAGAGGTGAATACTATGTAATGTGCAGTATTTCACATGGGAACACATTAGGCTTGTTTTTCTCTGCTTATTTCTTATTTTGACATTTAAGTCCTTCCCTTTCGTGTAGATAGACAAAACTATTTTAGTACATAGACAACCAGATTTGGAGTGATGAAAGTCTGGGTTCAAATCCGGCCTCAGAAATTGACTACCTATATACCCCAGTCCAAGTCATTTCTGAATCTCATTTTCTCATCTGGAAAACAGAGACAATAATCACAACTACTCCACCAAATTGAAGTGAGGATTAAATGAGATATGTAAAATACTTTATAGAGCTTAAAGTACTATTAGCTCTGATTGTTTCTGTAATTTTTTTAGGGGGAAAGTATTCTTTTTGTGTATGTTTTTTAACTCAAATAGAGTCTTGGTATATATTACTATCCCACTGTTATCTTTTAGCACAGGTGGATAAAATAACTTTTTTTGGTAGCAAAATAAAATGTATTGGAATATAAGGTCATCTTCTAAGGGCTCACTAAAAACATACTGGGTATAATTCCAGTAGCAGACAGGAGTATGGGCATATGTAATTCATCCTGTTGCAACATAGCTTTGCTCCCATAACCTTTGCTTATTCTCTGTGTTATGACATTTTCATTTCATCTGCCATAGAGATTATGAGTATTTGGTATGGCCATATTTATTAAAATTTTGTTCTTGAACTTGGAGGTTTTTTTTAAAAAAATAGATGTATGTTATATGCAAATAATTATGGACAACTGCTTCGTCTGTGATAATGGTCCAGTTCCAAAGTAATTTATTGTTTGAATTTTCCAAGATATTTTGATGCGTATATTTAAAGTACGGAGATTTGTTTTTCTGTACATTTATGAAAGATAGCAAGCTGATTTATTCTTTAAGTGATCAAATAATTTGAACAAACACTTCAGAAACTCACCAAAAAAAATCAATTTGGCCCCATGTATAAGTATAGATTAAAATGAGTAGTTAAAAATGATTGTGTGTATTTATGCATTAAATTATTTAATGATTTATATTCTTTTATGGAACAGAAGGAAACTGAGGATCCTTAGAATTTTCTCATTGAAGAATATAATGTCAACTATTAAGCTGTTTGGAAAAGGTTATGGACTGAAAAAGGTAATTCTTATTCAACATTGTTACGTGGTATTCAATTGATTCCATTTGTTTCAGTCCACAGCCTCGGAATCATAGATGATTAATCTCTTTTCAGAGAAAACCACTGTTAGCATTAGAAAATAATTTATGAGTTTATAGGCATGTCATGAACAGAATAAAGAAGGACTAGAGAACAAAGCAAAGCCTGATTTATTTACTGAGGGTGTCTTTGGTCTCGACGTGGTAACTATTATTGTAAGAAGTGGTATTTATTGCCCTTATTCATCCTCTTGAGATGTATGAGAGAATTAGTTGTGAACTCACATCAGCCAGTTAAGTTCCTCATCCTCTTCCCTTAAAGATTCTCCCCTCTATCAAGGAAGATGGATCTGGTTGGCAAGATGCATATGACTGAGGAGCTTCCTGGAAAGCAAACAAGATTTGTCTTTATGAACTGGAAATTGTACTTTACATTTCTGAAGGTATTTTAGAAGACAAATGGAAATAGAAAGATTGTCATGTTTTTTTTCATACTAGTCAGATACTGCAATAATGATCCTAACCCATTGACCTTTTGAATGAACCTAGAAAAGGGAAAGCAGTGGTCTTATGTCCTAAGATAGTGGCATGGAAAGGAACTTAAATTACATTTACATGAATCTATTGATGGATGATCTTAGCATTGTGGTTACATTCTGAGAAATGTAGATTTCAGTGCATCTCTTCTTGCTGAAGCGGTGCAATTCTGATGCACAAAGTTCTTCTCTGATGTGTAATTGTGACATGAGGTTGACCTTGAGTTCTCAAAGGATATGTCAGTGGAGAACAGGTTCAGGTAGGTTATACTCTGCTGACACTTGGAGCACCACAGCTGTGCCACATCATTTGTATTTCCCAAAGACAGGCTTATCAATAGGTGGAGAGGTTCTTTGTCCATATAGCCATTTGGGAATGAATTCTGTGGCCATGTCAATGAAAAGAAAAATCCAAAATAATCTCCCTCCCTGTGTAACCTTGTTAAGCTTCTGCATTGACAGGGAAATATCTTTATGCCTATTTTATTAATTTTGTGTTTCTCTTTTTAGTAAATAATGAAAGAGATTAATTGTACAATATATAAATGGGAGAATTGAGTACAATGTTAATGTATGCTATACATTTCACAGAGCTAGTGGAGTATAGGGGATAGAGAACTGATCTTGCAGCCAGAAGGACTTGGGTTCAAATTCTACGTCCAGTGCATGCTGCCTATGAGACTATCACCAGTCATTTGCCTCTTAGTGTTCTAGATAACTCATGACTATAAGTTACAAAGAGAATGCTGGCCTGCATTGGGAGAAAGAGTTCCCAAAATTGATAAAATTATAGGTTTAGCCTGTATTCTTACATATAACTCATTCTGAACTGATGGTAAAACTATGTGGTAACATAATTTAAATCCCCATTTTGGTTAATGATATTCCTTACATTTTAGTTGTTTGAAGAGATTCCAAAGGCATTTCGTATATGAATGTACATATGTGCACATATATACATATTCATATATGTATTCACACATACATATATGCATACATGTGTGTTTGTTGTCATTCAGTTGTTTCAGTCATGTCCAACTCTTCATGACTCCATTTGGGGTTTTCTTGGCAAAGATGCTGGAATGGTTTGCCATTTCCTTCTCCAGGTAATTTTATAGATCAGGAACTGAGGCAAACAATGTTAAGTGCCTTGCCCATGGTCACACAGCTATTAAGTATCTGAGTCCACATTTGAACTCAGGAAGATGAGACTTTATGATTTCAGTCCCAGAACTCTATCCACCAGCTATAGTTATATGTGTATATGTATATGTGTATGTATACATATACATATACACATGCATACATATATCATGGGTTAATCTACTTTCTGTTTTGGCTATAATTTCCAAATCATTAAAATCATTTGGTTAGTTACTACATTAAAGATACATGAGGCATTGTAATTTATGAATGGCCTCTGAGGTGTCTCTCAGTTCTAGAGCTATGGTTCTATCATCTATCACTCTTTGATCAGCTACCTATTATTTTATTATTTTTAATTACTATCTACAAATAATGCTTAGATGCATGGAACACACTCCATAGGGAATGGTTTAGGAAATTAAGAAAGTTTATGCTCAAATAATAAGAACTGTGAGTGGGAGAAAGAGAAACATAATAGCCATCATGTGGAATGGATATTCTGGGAAGCTCCAGATGGCAGAACTAAGTCTGACAGGTGGCATTTACCAGGAGGCAGATTTCCACTCAATATGACAAAGAATTTTCCAACAAAAAATGCCATTCGAAAGGTGAATATTTGCCTTGTGAGGTAGTGAGCTCCTCTTGTCACTCCAAGTATATAAATAGTACCCAAATGGTGTCTGCTAGATGGCTACATCTCAGGAATGTTCAAGAGGAGATAACTTCACCAGGTGGGAAGTTATAGATGGCTTGCAAAGTCTAATGTTCTATGATTTTGTGATTTCTAGGAAAACCAAGGGGAATAGCTGAGCAGTAACTCTTATTTTAGCTGGGTAGAAAATTCAAATGAATACTCTCATGTAAAACATGTGCCCTAGATAGGGTCTTAGTTATCTACACTGGTGATCCATATAAAAAAAAATAATCCCTCCACCTACCCCAGGTTCAGTTCTGCCTAATCAGGTCATACCTGCCTGACTTTCAAGGAACAAATGAAGGTGGTTCTCCATTCTGATGTTCTCAACTGCCTTTAATCAAACTGATCTCGATATTAAATACGTAATAATTATGACTGAGATATGTGGTTTTGCTGTAGTCAAATCCATCTGTGGAATACAATAACAATTCTGATAATAATAATGAATTTTATTTAGTTCTTTGAGCCTCTGGGAAAAACATCTCACAACAACCTGGGAAGGTAGTTAATGCAGTTATTTATTCCCATTTTACAAATGAGTAAACTGAGGTTTGATAAGGATAAGTGACTTACCAAGGATACTTAGATCATAACTATGTGAAGATTGACTTGAAATCAGTTTTCCAGTTGCCTCTGAGACCACTTTCAACTCTAAAATACTATGCAATTTCAGAGATGGATTCTATCAAACCAGGTCTCTCCTGAATCTATATCCCATACTCTTCCCAAAACACCTCTCTTATTGGCTATGATATTGAATTAGACACTTAATCATATACTTTATTTCTAACTTGGTTGTATTTTATTCTCCCCTTCTCCTGGATTGCAGCCTCATTGATGATAAATAATATTCAATACACATTCATATTATATTTATCACATAAAATAATTATACATCATACTTTGTATTACATAATATGATGTGTGTGTATGTGTATGGTTTGTCCTTCATTCTTGAAGAGGCCCATGACATCAAGAAGATGATGTCATGACTTGTAAACAAATTGGATTTAAGTGACAAAAGGCAAAGCTACACATTATAGGCATACCAGGCATGATTACTGCATGTAAGGTGTAAAATATTTATGCATAGTGTACATGCTTTGGAATTGATTGTGTGATGTGGGAGATGCTGGCAAAGGACCACCCAGCATGGCAGATTTCATCAAAGAAATAGCTGTGCTCTATGAGCAAAGCAGAACTGAAGAAATATGTGATGTGCAGACTTAGAGAACACACACCAAATGTTCACATGGACATCTTTGTGACCGCGGACTTTGTAACCATGTAGTAGAATATTCTAGGCTCATATTGGTCTAATCAGCCACAGTCAGACACACTGTAACTTGACTCTAACATAGGTATACCATTTTGATTCTCTTCAGGAACAAAGGACAGCAACCAACCAACCAACCCTCATATAGAATCATAGAATCTCACAGTAGGGCAAGACCTCTAATCCAACGTCAGGTAAATAATAATCATCTCTACTACCACTCATGTACTTATCAAGGGATTATTCAGGCAGTGGGGCATATCAGGTGAAGTTCCTTGGATGTAAAGTCCAGTCATCTGAGCTCAAGTCTTGTCCCCCACACTTGATAAATCTGTGACATAAGGTTAATCAATCCATCAGTCAAAACACAAATTAAGTGTTTGCTATGTGCCAAGCACTGTGCACAGGAGATGCAAAAATAGGCAAAAGACAGGCTTTGGCTTCAAGGACCTTACTATGGAATGGGGAGACAACATGCAAAATTTATATGCAAAGCAAACTATATGCAGGATAAATAGGAAATAATTGAAAGAGAGAAAACACTGGAATCAAGAGGGCTACTTGTAGAAGGAGGGATTTTTCTTGTGATTTAAAGGAAGCCAGGGAGATAAATAGATGAAGCAGAGAAAGAAGAACATGCCACAAATGGGGATAGCCAGGGAAAATAAGCAGAGTTGAAAGATGGAATATATTGTTTGTGGAACAGACAAGAAACCAGTGTCAAAAGATCAAAGTATGTGTGTTGGGAAGTAAGGCATAAAAATGTCAGAAATGTTTGGGAGGTACAAAATGAAGTCCGTTGAAGGCCTCAGTTTATTCATGTGTAAAAAGGTGATAAAGATATTGTTGTAGTGTACTCAAAGACTTGTTATAAGGATCAAATATGCTTATAGTACAGTTTGAAATTCATATAGGGCTACAGAAATGTTGGCCATCTTAATCTACTCCACATTCAATAACTCATGACAGAAAACTGACCACCTAACAAAGAAGTTCATTCTACTTTTGAATAACATTAATTATATACGTATGCATATGTTTGTATGTACACATACATGTTTGCATACATTTAAAGATACTTATTTCAAGGGCTGTATGTTGTTTTTGTCATTCAGTCATGTCCAACTCTTCATGACCCCATTGGGGCTTTTCTTAGCAAAGATACTGAAGAGGTGTTCCATTTCCTTCTAAAACTCATTTTACAGATGAGAAAACTGAGAGAGTAATAAAGTGACTTGTCCAGGATGACACAAGTAGCAAATATCTGAAGTCAAATTTGAACTTAAGTCTCCCTCACTCTAGGCCTGGCAATCTATCCACCATGCTAATGGATTTATACACATTCATATGTATATATGTATGTACATATGTATGTATATATATACATATAAACTGTAATTTATAGATATTAATATCTAAAGATTTTTCATCTATCATTTATCATTTATAATCTATCTATACACAAACACACATTCAAATTCTTATCTCTCACTTCTAATTCTTGTTCCTTCTTGTTCTTCCAAGGGTAAAAAATTATATATATAAAATCCCTTTTCCGCATGTGTTTAAAGGCAGTTGTACTAGGATCCCTGAATCTCCTTTTTTCCATCTTAAATATCTTCAGTCCTTTCAACCGTTTCTCATATCCGCATTATCTGTTGCACATGCCTCTCTCTCTCTTGATTGTAGTTCAGACATGAACTTATCAGTTCTATTCTTAAAATATGAAGCAGAGACCTGAATACCTTATTCTTACCAGGTCAGAATAGAATGGGAATGTAATCTTCTTCAATCCAAATGGATCCCGAGGTGTAAGGGTGTATTGGTGATCCTTGAAGAGTTTGGCTCTTGTTTCTTTTGATTAATTCAGTGTATTTCATTTCATTTCTTACTAGGTGCTAAGCCCCAGGTCCAAACCCCTATTAGGTGCTAAACCTATGTGGGTGTGAATTGGTAACTAAGGTGGGGCCCCAGGTGGGACTAACTAAGGGAGGCCTGATTAGACCTTTGCTCCTAAGTTTGCTCCAAACCCCTAATTACTAGGTGCTAAGCCAATGCGGGTGTGAAGCTCCCAGGGTACTAAGGGGAGGTGCTAACTCCAGAGCCAATCATGGGAGCTTAAATTCTGGTTGCTCAGAGTTTGATAATGTCTGAAACTGTATAAGAAAGGGAAGACAAAGCAATTTGCTCAAGACTCTCACTCTTGGTGGCTCACTGATGTGGAAACTCTGGGCAGCTGTGGTTAAGAGCCCTCCAGCTTGCCTGGATGTCCGGACTTGGTTTTCTTGGTAACTATGAATTGTATTTGATCTGTTTGTAATTTGTTTGTATTTGCTCTGAAGTTCAAGGTGCTGGCTTTTTTCCCTGAACTAAGTGAGTGATATTTGTGTGCTGGATTAAAGTAAGCTTGTTAACCCCTTAACTTTGCTTTCCTTAGTAAAGCAAATCAAAAGAACATGTGCTAGCAGCATTCTTGTTATTGGGATGTGTTGGTTTTTCACCCCCACAGCAGTTGCTAGCCAGATTGTTGAAACAAAGGGCTAGAGAGCTGCCTCAGGAAGTCAAAGTTTCATGGCCCTCTTCAGACATACACTGGCTCTGGAAACTGAAGTAAATAACAGAAACTCTTGAGGACATAATCCGCACAACAGTTACAGATCTCCTTAAGTGGAGGCAGATTTCTCACCTCATATTTGCTACAATAATGAAGTCACAGGCCTGGGCAGAAAATAGCTTCACATTTTTTGTTTATTCATTCATTTGTTTGTTCATTTGTTTGTTCAGTTGGATGCCATATCATACTATTAGCTAATATTGAGCTGGCTTTCCACTGGAGCCTTCAGATCATTTTCTGTTGTCTAACCACACACTCCTCTTCCTTATTTCTGTACTATTGATTTTTTTAAAAAATTCTATCTTAGAACATTATGTTTATCCTTTCTAAAATTCATCTTCAGAGCACTTAGGAAGCACTCAATAAATATTTCTTTAAATAGATTAAAAATGAACACATTGCCTATAACTTACTAATCGACATTTTCATATCATTTTCCAGACATTATCTCATTTGAGCCTCACAGGAGCCCTATGAGGTAGGAACTACAGCTGTTATCATCCTACAATTATTATCCCTATCTTTTTCAAATAGATAAATGAGGCCTGGAGAGGAGTTTGTCCTTTATCATGTCTTCCTGATAGCAAATCAATGCACTATTCACCATCCCACACTACCTCCCATATTAACAAATTACCTCCTGTTAGTAGATTTTTGTGTTTATGTCCATTCAAAATCACCTCTTCTACCTATGACAATGTTCACTTTTTATTGTTTTTATACCTATTTATCCATATCCAAATGACCTCCTTTATTGTAAGCTTCTACAGTCAAAGACTCTGTAGTACACAAGAGAGTTCCCTGCAAAGAAGAAAACATCTGGACAGGGAAAGGTTGCTGAACTCTAAAGGTTACATGCAGCTCATGAGAAGCAGCATTCAATATCATGCAGAAAAATTATCATGCTTCCTCCCTTTTATCTGTCCCCACCACCTCAGTAGGAGGGTGAAGTGGGCACCACTAACAAAGTTTCTGATGACAGAAGTGATTCTTTGACACAAAATTTTATGAATAATAGCAGGGTATCTCTGATTGTGTGTGGGTGTCTGGGTATGGGGGTGTGTGAGGCATTTTGTCCTTCAGGGTTTTCAATAAATAAAACTATGAACACAGAGTATCCTTACTTTCTCAGCTCTCCAGTTATGCTGTAAAATGAGGTATCCTGAATCACAGAGGTTTCACAATAACTTTCTGTTTTTATTTTTTTTCTCTAGATAGATGTTTCTTATTTTCCCCATCATTGTTGCTGTCAAATCTTCTGTCTGCTCATTGCACACTTTCTTCTGCAGACACTTTCTTCCTTTTTCTGTCTATTCCCATCCCCACCTCCAGTGTCTTTTGGTCTCCTTTTCTCTGCTGTTCCTCCAAGCTTCGTCTTTCAAATTTAAATCTCTAGACCTGACCTCCCTTCAAAGCCCCAGGCTGATATTGGCAGACACCTACTCTGTGTTTTCAGTGGGGAATATTAATATGCTGGAAATCACACTCAGCTTCCTCATTTGAACAATGTGTTCTTCTGCCAAAATTTGCACTACACTGTGGTGGAGCAGATAGAGCAGGGGTCTTGGAGCCAGGAATATGCCTGACATTTACAGGCTAGGGGACATTAGGCCACTACTTTAACCTCTCACCCCACATGTTTTTCTAAAGCTAAAAGTCACAGGTGAGTGATTAATTGAAACCCAAATTTTCCCTATGGTGAGATCCCTTAAAATCACAAAACTTGTGCATATGTGTGCACACATGTATGCACACACACACACACACACACACACACGGGATGCTAGGACTATCTGAGCTAGAAGGTATTTTAGGTCATCTAATTCAATCTCTTCATGTCACAGATAAGGAAATAAGTTCTTGAGAGACCAAACAACTTGTCTAAGACCAAGCCAGAATTAAATATCTGTCTATTATAAAGGGCATTGTGGTTTCCAAAGGGACTATGTGCCAAGACAATTTAAAGCTTTGAGGGTTTGGGAAGAGGAAAGGAAGTGAAAACAACAACCCATCTTCTTCCATTTAATCAACATTTTCTTTTTAGTTACTTTTAATAGCACTTATCATTTGGCTTTATATTGTTATTTTAACGCTTGTCTTTTTTTCACTATTATATTGTAAATTACATAAATGAGAGAAGTTGATTTTGGAGTTAGGAAGACACAAATTCCAATAACATATCAGAAAGTTCCTCCCTGAGAGACCCTGAGGGGTCACTTCATCTCCCTCAAACTCAGTTTCTTTATCTGTAAATGGAAATAACAATAGCACTTAACTCACACGTTGTTGAAAGGATCAGAATAGATGATGTCTCTCAAGTACTTTCAATGTTTAAAGTATTCTCTAAATCCTAGCTTTTATCATTCATAAAAAGCTAACTTCCAATACATATTCTTATTGTATTCCCTACAAAGACCTTCATGGGGCCTTGCAAAGAGGAAGCACTTGATAGTTCATGGAAAGAAGAGATTCAGAAAAGTGTTCGAAATTACAAAATTTAGATGGTGGAGTAAAAGCAGGGACTTGCTTGAGAGCCCCCCCCCACCCCAAACCTGCCAGGTACTTGTAGAACATGACTCAAAAAAAATTCTAGAGCTAGAGGACTCACAAAATGACAGAGTGAGGTAGATTTCCAGCCCAAGACAGTCTGGAAGGTCAATGGGATGGGTCTTATCACACCATGCTGGGAACAGCATGCAGTCCAGAGAGAGCCCATGTGGCATGGACCGGGCCAGAGCAGGCCTAAGCAGACTAATTCATTGAAAGGCGTGGTGGTCTCCAGACTTCACAACCCACAAATGCTAAAGAAATCATAAAATGTCGATGGGAAAAATCTGTCAGACCTGGGTGAGAGGAGATGGAGAGACGAGCCTCAGCTCTGGGGTGGAGGAGGTGGCAGCAGTGGCAACAGCGGCTGCAGTAATGGCTGCTTCCAGAGCCAAGCCCATAGACAGTGGGGGGATCAAGTGGCTGATTAGAGCAGGACTGCAGAGTTCTCTTTTTTGGCACTCAGGCAGGATTCTTTTGCTTTGCCCTGCTCGGATCTGAGTCATAGTCCTGAGTGGTAAGGAAGAGTTCTGATAAGGCAGAGCTTGTGTTGGCTGTGAAGAAGGAATCCTGCTCACAGTTCCAGGGCAGAGAAGAGTGCTTGAGGTCACTCAAAGACCAGAGCACAGGCCAGGAGAGGAGTAAATACCTCTCCTTGGATCATACCACCTCAGAAGAACTGAAAATGGAGAAGTTGAAAGAATCTACCAATTGCCACTTGAAAAAAGGTCCCAAAAAGAAAACTCCTAGGAATATTGTAGCCAAATTTCAGACTTCCCAAGATGAGGAGAAAATATTGCAAGCAGCTAGAAAGAAACAACTTGAGTATTGTGGAAACACAAACAGGATAACACAAGATCTAGCAGCTTCTACAGAAAGAGATCAAAAGGCTTGGAATATGATATCCCAGAGGTCACAAAAGCTAGAAATAAAACCAAGAATCACCTACCCAGCAAAACAAAGTATAATACTTAAGCAGAAAATAAGGATATTCCATGAAATAAAGGATTTTCAAGGATTCATGATGAAAAGACCAAAGCTGAATACAAAATTTAACTTTCAAATACAGGAACGAAAAGAAGCATGAAAAGGTAAACAGGAAAGAGAAATCATAAGGGACTTATTGAAGTTGTACTCTTTACATCCCTACATGGAAAGATAATATTTGTAACTCATGAGACCTTTCTCAGTATTAGGTTAGTTGAAGGAAAATATGTGTGTGTATGTATGTATGTATGTATGTATGTATGTATGTATATGTATGTATGTGTGTACGTGTACACATATATATACGTGTGTGTGTATATATATATGTGGCACAGGGTGAGTTTAATATGAAGAGATGATATCTAACAGATAAAATGACAGGGTGAGAGAACATATTGCGACAAGTAGAAAGGGTGAGTTAGAATGGAGTAAATTATCTCACATTAACAAGGCAAGAAAAAGCTGTTATAATGGAAGGAAAGATGGGGCAAGTGAAAAGGAACGAGTGAACCTTACCCGCATTAAATTTGACTTAAGAAGGGAATAACGTGAACACTTAATTGGGTATAATACCCTACCGGAAAGTAGGGGGGAAGGGGATAGAGGGGGAGAGTGATAATAGAAGGGAGGGCAGATTGAGGGAGGAGATAGTCAAAAGGAAACACTTTTGAAAAGTGACAAGGTCAAAGGAGAAAATAGAATAAATGGGGGGGGCAGGATAGGATGGAGAGAAATACAATTAGTCTTACATAACATTACTATTATGGAAGTGTTTTGAATAATGACACATGTATAATCTATATTGAATTCCTTCCTTCTCAGTGAAAGTGGGGAGGGAGGGAAGAAGGGAAAGAATTTGGAACTCAAAGTTTTAAAAGCAAACGTTAAAAATTGTTTTTACATGCAACTGGGAAATAAGATATACAGGCAATGGGGTATAAAAATCTATCTTGCCATGCAAGAAAGTAAGGGTGAAGGGGTAAGAGAGGGGTATGGGGTTATAGAAGGGAAGGTAGACTGGGGGAACAGATAATCAGAGTGTATGCCATCTTGGAGTGGGGAGAGGGGAAAGATAGGGAGAAAATTGGGAAGTCAAAATCTTCTGGAAATGAATGTTGAAACCTAAAAATAAATTAATTAAAAAAAGAAATTAAATTTAAACTTACCAGAATGTAACTTTTTTTTACAATACATTTAAATAGAATTTCAGATTTTACAATTCTTATTAAATGAATTTTCTATATAACAAGTACATTCTGGCTTATTCTGCTAAATCAGGGCAGCTATAACTACTGTGTTCAAGGAGTGCAAAAGAATATGTCTTGTCTGAGGCCATTGTCGTCAACCTGCCCCATAACCATTGATTTTGCTTCTTATTTTTACTAGGACCATTGTTGTGTTCAATCACTTATAATCAGTTTGTTTGTGTTTTTTTTTTGTTTTTACAAAGAGATACTTCAAAGACAAAAAGCAAAAAAAAATCAAATCAAGTCAATGAGCCTTTATTGATAACCTACTCTATGTCAGGTGCAGTTCTAAATGATGGGATCTGGAGGAGCTCAAAAGTGTAATGGGGAGATGCAAAAAACTTAGTACAAATAGAATATATAAAGGCAAAATTGAAGATAATCTCAAAAGGAAGACACAGGTTAAGTAAGACTGAGAAGGGTTTCTTGTAGAAGATAAACTTCAGCTTAGTCTTTAAGGAATCCAGAGGAACCAGAAGTTGGAGATGAGGATGTAAAGTAAGTTCCAGTCACAGAAACCAGCCAGGAAAAGTTTCTCAGATTCAGGTGATAGAGTATCTTGTGCTAAGACTAGAAAGGAAATCAGTAGGACTGGGTTTCCAAGTACATGAAGAGAAGCAAGGTATAAAAGTCTGGAAAGGTAGGAAGGGGTCAGAACTATATAAAGCTTTAGAAGCCAAGCATATTTTATGCATTATATTGGAGATAATAGAGAGCCACTGAATTTTGTTAATCGGGGTGTTGTAGTGACGCCTACACTTTAGATGGGTCAACTTGACAGCTGAGTGCAGAATGGGCTAGAATCAGGAAAGATTTGCATCAGGGAAATGAATCAGTAGTCTATTGCAATAGTTTAGGCATGAGGTAACGAATGCCTGTACCAGGATGGTTGTAGCAATGTCGGAGGAAAGAAGAAAGTGTGTGAAAGAAATGACCATAAGGGGTTATCCCATGTGGTGAGGATTAAAAACACTATTAGAATTGTCAGTGAAGAAGCTTCAGTTGAATGATGTTAAAGCCAAATTGCAGAGTTAAGAATAAAGATGAACAGAAGAGGGAACAATAATTGGAGGTCACTTTCTCAATAAATTGAGCCAGAGAAGGAAGGGGGGATACAAGATAATAGCCAGTGGAAAGGGAATGATCAAGTGAGAATCTTGGAGGTTTTGCTTTGCTTTATTTTTTTTTATTTTTTAATCATTATTTTTATTATTTTTAGGATTAGAGAGACACGGTATCTGTAGGCAACAGGGAAACAGTCAGTAAACAGGTAAAACTGGAGGATTAGTGAGATAGGATGAGAGATGAAACAAATTTCTGGAGAAGATGAGTTTGAATGGGATCACCTGTGAATGTAGAGGGATTTTTCCTTGGCAAGAAGAAGCGTAGTTTCTCAATTTGAGAAAGACGTGATGGAGTATATAGTAGAGAAAGTGGTGTGAGATGAGGAGGAGAGGAGATAAGGGACATCTTGGTGAATGGCTTATTCTTTTTCAGTGAAATGTGAGGCAGAGTTCTCAGGTGAAAAGAGAGTGGTTAGCAAGTTCTTTGGAAGGCTGAAGGAAACACAGAAAGATTTGGAAGAGTTGCTTTGGTTAGAAGATAGTAAATTAATTAGAGAAGTAGAGAAGGATTGCCTTGTGGCCCATTTGTGATTGCGTAGCATAAATTTGTAGTGGACCTCATATAAACATTTTCCTATAGGCTAGATGTTGGGGGAAAATACTTTATATACATTAGGCTATTTGGTCCTTATAACAACTTTCTGAGGTAGGTATTATTACTAACCCACATTTTTTTTAGATTAGGAAACTGAGGCTGACAGTTAAGTTAACTTAAATGTTAAATAATTTGCCCAGTGCCAGTTACCTAGTATGTGTTTTCCTGCAACAAGACTAAATCTAAGTATGATGCTCAAAGCTCTTTAGGAGCTGACCCTGCCATATCTATCCAATATTATTTCCCACTATTTTCCAAATCAAACCCTCTATTTCTATGACACTTGTCTTTTGGATGTCCCTGCAGTATATGTTTATACAATAATAGTTGACATTACCTACACTCGTAATGTTCTTTGCATATAACTCATTTGATCCTCGCACCAGGTTTATGAGATAGGTGATATATTTATCTCCCTTTTACAATCAGAGAAATTGAAGCTCAGATAGATTAGATGACTTGACTTGGATAGAATCATGCAGCTTATGATGTGCTGTGAACCCAGCTTTGTTTTTTTTTGTTTTGTTTTGTTTTCTAAATGTAAATTCGACTTTATAATACAGTATGTAACCTTATTATAAGGATAGTCTCTTCTATCCTGTTTCCATTTTAACTACATTAAAATTAAGTCAATAAAACAATCATCATTTATTTATTAATCATGTAATGTGTGATTATATACCAAGTACCAGTGATATCAGTATAAAAAGAAATAGTGCCTAGTCTCAAGCCATTTACTTTATTATGGGCTAGAATAGT
>JAQQSZ010000554.1:0-16823 GCA_028646595.1 Phalanger gymnotis | reverse complement strand
GTCCCGCTGCTTTCCCCACTGACCTTTTGCTGTTTGTGGGTTGTGAGGTCTGGTACATGCCACACTCAGTAATTCTGCGAGCTGGGGCCCCCTCCACTCCACTCCAGGTCTCGTCGGTCCGCGGGCTCCGCTCCCCTCCCCTCGGCTGGGGGCTGGGAGTTCTGTTCGGGACAGACCTTACCCCGAGACCATCCAGGCAGACCTGGGCTGGAGTCCTGCTTCCCTCTGCCCCTTTGTGGGTTCTGTAGTTCTAGAATTGGTTCAGAGCCGTTTTTTCATAGGTTTTTGGAGGGACTTGGAGGGGAGCTCACGCCAGTTACTGCTTTCCAGTCGCCATCTTGGCTCCGCCCCGCAGGACTGACAATTTCAACAGAACTTATTGGACAACCAATTGTTCAAACTCTGTATTAAACTTTGCATAGTGTCGTATAAAAGTTATCCTTGAATCTTAGATAAATCAACAAAATTAAGGTGAAGGGATGCTGACAAAATCAAACATCTGAGTGGGTTTCGTTGACTTTTTCTTTTTAAGTTTACTTTGATCTAAAAAGAAGAGCCCAGTACAGGTGTACAAAAGTGAAAAGAAGAGAGCAATAAATTAAGGAGCTGTGGAGAGGGAGAGCCAGTGAAGAGGGCAGTGAGCCTGGGTCAGAGCTACTCTGGTGTAGCTAGAAATACTCAAAGTTACCTTGGCCATATGGTCATGGTAGTGGCAGCATTCTGGTAACATTGAGTTACTCAAGACAAAGAACCAGAAGGAGACTGAGAGATGATATGAGCATCACTATTTTGTCCCTGCATACTTTGGGAAGACATTTTTAAAAGGCACTAGAATTCCTTCATCTTTTTACCATCTCATTTTTCAAGATCATTATAAATGTAATAATAAATACTGAGCAAAGAAGACTTATGGAGTGTGCATATGCTGGAGAGGTTTAGGGACTTTCCAATCTATGCTGCCTTTGTCTGTGACTGAGCTGGTTACCTAGGCAATAGCCAAAGCATGGAGATTGATTGGTTATGCTGTCAGATTGAATGTCAGCATTTTAGAGAGGGTAAAGATGATAAATCTTCAATCGTGTGGCATACATGCAATAAATGTTTGCCAATCCGAGTAGTTTTGATAGGTACAATTGCATAGCATAAATTGAGCATTCCCAAGGCTTTTACTTGGCTTCTTGATCAGACTGAGGAATTTCGTGTTACCTAAGAATGATGTAGTCAGCCAAATGTATTGATAATAAAAGATGACTTATTCTACTTATGCAGTTCTTGAAAAAAAACCCTGATATTCAGTGTGACATATTGTTGTCTGGCAAACTCACGAATGATAGATACATTTTTTTAAAATTATCACTGTGATTTCAATCTATGTTTTAATGAGGAACTATTTATATTAATCATTAAGGTCATACTTTTTAAAACGTAGTATGAAGACAAAATGCTTATATTTACTTATCTAGATTTTTCCACTGAAGAATCGAAATAGTACCTGGCTATTTATCAGGAAATGGTAGAAAAAAAAAAAAACTTTCCACTATGTGCTGCCTCTTCTTGTTTCCTTTCTCCCCATCCCCCCTCCTCTTTGGACTACATTTTTCATGTTCCAATACAAAGTTTAAACCCATTTCATCTCCTGTATCCCCACTCTATTACTTCCTTAACAGTTTCAAAACAGACACACCAAAGTGTTAATTGTATTTGAATGATTGATCTGGATGTGCTCAGTATCCCAGAAGGATTTTTGCCCACAAGTAGAAACAAGTTGCCAGTGTTCTGAGTTTGACCTGGATTTTCTTTTTGTCTTTGTGTGGCTTTCACTCAGTAAACCTCTTAATGTCTTTGAGAAAAGTTCAATGTGATGATAATTTGTAATGACAGCTTCTCTAAGCATTGAAGTTTTAGAACCTCAGCATCGGAAGGAAGCTTAGAGATCATACTACAGAATTATAGGTTTTAAGCTGAAAGTGACCTTGGAAACAAACTGTCTAATCCCACTTCTTCATTTTACAGGTGGGGAAACTGAGGCAAAAGGTCAGTGCTTACACACAACTAGTCATACAAGGTAGTAATTAATTGGTCAAGCTCATAGGAAGCTAGGTCTTAGAGGATGGGCCCAGGAATTCTGAAATAAAGGCTAAATAGTAAGTGTATACAGTTGCTTTATTTTGTAGATGAGCAAACATTTTCAGAAAGGTTAGGTAATTTGTCCATAATCACATAGCCAGCAAGTGTCAGAGGTAAGCCTGATAATCCTGGTCAGTAATGCCAAGTCCAGAATTATTTCTGCTAAACTATGTTAGCTCTCCAATGTACATATATGTTCATATAACAAATGACCCTGCAGAGATGAGACAAGTTTGTTTGTTTCTTTGTTTCAGTGTTAGCATTTTCTCCAGATACTTTTATATTCTGATTTTATGTTGCCTATGAGGTAATGTTGAGGATGATTGCTAAATAATCTCTAGGTATGTAGCTTCACAGCAAAAATCACAAATTAAGTTTAATCATTTTTTTCTTTTTTTGGTTAATCTCTTTCTTCCTCTTGCCTAGTTTCCATCTTTCTTAGCTAATGTATTCATGAACCGAACTTTAGATGCTAACATTTTGAACAAAAATCATTCCAAAAGCAAAATGTAGATATACGCATCTATTTATCTTAAGCAACCTTTGTAATTTATTCACCCGTCATTGTATCCCCCTTGTAAAAATAAACTTTGTAGGTGTTAGGTTATTGAGAATCAGGGGGTTATAATGGCCCTTTTCAAAGTATTAGCCAATTTCCTGTATCCTCTCCCTTAGGATAAATTTCACAAAAGTTCTACAGAGTAAAGGAGAAATTCAGTGCTTTTCATGTCTTCTTGGTCCTATTTCCTGTTCTACTACACTGCCTCCTTCAGCAGTCCCAAGATCAAGATTTCTTTCAAGCCTCTGGGTACTAGACAAGACATGACCATAACTGTTCAGATAACATTCTTTGCATAGCTAATTTTAGACACCAACTTCAGAGGATAGTGAAAATGAGAAGCTAGGATCTTGGGCTTAAAAGGCGATTCAGATGTGAAGTGACTGTGTGACCTTCCTAGTAATGCTTTGGGAGATTATAATTGCATACAGGTGCAGGCAAGAATTTAAGGAAAGTGTCGCAAAGGTTGGTTTGTTTTCCACAATTTCATACTATCTATAACCTTGTAAGCACTGAATTTGATCATTCTTATTCCTACTTGCTGTTACTATAGCTAAAATACTCTCATTTAATAACTTCCTCTACTTATGTATTTAAGTGCTTTTGAATAAGTGCTTCTAAAACATGTTGATTTTTGTAAATTAGCATGATTGCTAAAATATTACTTGCAATATGTTCAGTTAATCAAAGGTGTCATTAGTAAAGTGCACTGCACTTGCAAAAATCCTAGCTTAGACTTATAGACTCTTAGAACAATTGGAAATAGTATACTACATGCTGGTCTATAAATCACAAAAAAGTGAAGCGTGATTGCAGTAGTTTGTATTACTTGGTTAGTCGAGTTTTCATTGGGCACATAATAATGTTTGCTGATTTGCTTAATAATTACTGTTTGGGAAATTTGGTCCACCAACAAGCAGAGCTCCTGGCACTGCTAGGTGCTAAGAGTGCGAAGACAAAAATAAGAATCCTTGCCCTTAAGGAGTTTACTTTCTATCAGGATACAGAAATATTTATAAAGTAAATAAACGGTAATTTGGAATTCCATAACAGGTGTTGGGGAGGGGGCAGAGATTAATCAACAGACATTTATGAAGCATCTGTATGTGTCAGGTGTGTTAGGCACTGGGGATACAACTACTGTCTCAGAGAAGTGAGACAGTCATTCACCTCAGGAAACTTACATTCCACTAAGGGGACACAGCATTGTGTGTCATAAGGCAAAAAATTGTCTCCTTAGCATTTAGTTCAGCAAGTGCCCTTGTAGAGTTTGGCTTTTGTCACGGAATCTTGCTAAGTGCTAAGCCCCAGGTCCAAACCCCTATTAGGTGTAACATCAACATTATTATGTAATAGTAGTTAAGGTGGGACATTTTGCTTTCCTTCTCTTAAGTGCCTTTAATGATTCTGGGGCAGATAAAGTGGGATCTTTTTGTCTTGGAGCATTTCTCAGCACTGAGACAAGTAGGAGTCATTGATTTGTATATGATGTGATCCTGGGGATGGAGAACTTTCCCAGACCCAGCCTGGGTGAGGTCAAAGCCTTCAGGGCTCCAAAAACTGGATATAACTGGGGAGAGCTTGCCATTTGATTTTTGGGGCACACTCATGGAAGGAGTGTTGAGACTCTGGGCAAGCTGCAAACTGCCCCCTAGCTTTAAAACCCAGATGTTGGGCTCTTGAGACAGTGTTGATGTTAAGACTCCAGGCAGCTGTAGCTAAGGAGCCCTCCAGCTTGTAAACCCGGATGCTGAGATTTTGTTGAACTTTGGTAACTATGTATCCGGATTTGAATCAGACAAGGTATGTCTGTTGAAGTTTGTAATTTGCTTGTATTTTGTTCTGAAGTTCAGGGTGCTGGCTTTTTCCCCTTTCACCCCTAGGTGAATGATATTTGTGTGCTGAATTAAAGTAAGCTTGCCAACCCCTTAACCTTGCTCTCCTTATTAAGCTTTCTGGGTGCTGGCTGTGGGTGAATATGGACCCCCCACAGAAGCTGCTAGCCAGATTGTGGAAACAGTGATTGATGGATTTTTTCGATGACAGTTTTACCCTCTGGTTCTAAGACCTCCAGGCAATTTTCTTTAAGGATTTCGTGGAAGATACTGTCCAAGCTCTTTTTTTCATCGTAGCTTTCAGGTAGATCAATAATTCTTAGAATGTCTCTCCTGGATCTATTTTCTAGGTTGGTTGTTTTTCCAATCATATATTTCATGCTTTCTTCTATTTTTTTTCATTTTTTAGATTTTGTTTGACTGATTTTTGATGTCTCCAGAGTCATTAGCTTCTACTTGCCCAATTCTAATTTTTAATATTTTGTTTCCTTCCTTTGTCTTCTCTGTCTCCTTTTCCATTTCATTGATTTTACTTTTCAATGAGATGTTTTCTCTGTTTATATTCTGATTTTCCTTAATCGATTCCCTGATTTTATCTTTTAAAGATTTGTTTTAATCAATGAATTTTTTCCCATTTTTTTCCATTTTTTTCATTTACCTCCCTAATTTGTTTTTTAAAGTCCTCCTTGAGTTCTTCCAGGAATGCTTTTTGGTCTGGAGACCAGTTCATTTTCCCTTTTGAGGTTTCAGATGTGGATGTAGTGTCCATGCTGTCATCTTCTGAATTAATATGTTGGTCTTCCCTGTCTCCATAACGTGAGTTAATAGTCTTTGAAAACTTCTTATATTTCTTTTTTGTGGTGTTTTTTCCCTCCTAGTTTCTGAAGTGGATCTCTGTTTCTGAGGCTCAAGGGGCTCTGTCCCAAGTTTCTTGTGTTTGGATCTAGCTTTACGTGCTATGGCCTCTGGTTGCATGAGGTGGGGGGAGTGATGGTCTGCCTGCTAGGAGTCTCGTCTTTCCAAGGACTGCTCTACAGCAGGGATGATCTCAGCTCATTTCTGTGTTGGTGTCTGCCATTTCCCCTGGCTGTGCAAAGCCAAGTCTGAGGTCCTGGCATTGACATTAGTTAGCTCCACCCCCTGGGGCTCAGTTACTCTTATTGTTCTGCTAAGGTGAGGGCTGCTGGGATACCTCTCTTCCTGCACTAGTGTCCTGCCACCACAGGAAGGGCGCTCTTCCCCACTTCTCTTGCTACTGAAGGCCCCCTTCTGGCTCCTCTGTTTCTCCTGAGGTTTTGTTCTCTGGGTTTATTCAAAGGAGCGATATGAGCCATTTTACCTGCACATCCTGGCTACCAACAGTCCTAGGAGGGACTTTCAAACCTTTAGACTGTGGGTTGGAGGCCTCCAGGCTAGCTGCTCCCATGGCTGCAGGCTTTGTGCTCTGACAGGTCCTAGGCTGAGAGATTGACAGGTCCTGGGCTGAGAGGCCTGGGGCTCAATCCAGGCCATTGTTTTTCACTTCTGCTCTAGGCCTGTTTCTGCTTCTATGTTTCACTCACCCACTGCTCTCCCAGACCCGCTGGCAGGCTGGATTCCTCTGCTGTTCCTGATTGGTTTGGTCTGGTGCCCTTGCATTTGCCTGGGGTTGGAGGCCTTCTGGTTAGCTGCTCCTGTGGCCAGCTGCAGGCTCTGTGCTCTGACAGACTCCTGTCCTGGGCTGGGAGGCCTGGGGCTCAATCACGGCCATAGCCAGTACTTCCATTCTGGGCCTGTTCCATCTCCAGCACTGTCCCAGACTGGCATGCTGGCTGGATTCTTCTGCTGTTCCTGGTTGGTTTGGTCTGGTGCCAATCTGTGTGCCCTGTGCTCCTACCCCTCTCAGTTAACTAGTGGCTTCTAACTCTCAAATCTGCTCAGATTCACTTTTTTAGATTTATCTGACAGAGTTTATGAGAGAACTCCAGTAGTTCCTTCCTTTCGCAGTGCCATCTTGGCTCCACACCCTGCCCCAGTTATTATAATTTGTATTTCTCAAATCAATAATAATTTGGAACTTTTTTTTCATATGACTATTAAAAAGTTGGATTTCTTCATCTGAAAACTTCCCATTCATATACTTTGATCATTTGTTGATTAGGGAATAATCTTCTGATAAATTTGATTCATTTCTTTATATATTTGAGAAATGTGAAACTTACCATAAAATGTTTTTCCCTAGTTTCATGCTTTCCTTCTAATCTTGGCTATATTGGTCTTGTTTGTACAAAACTTATTAATTTAATGTAATAAAAATATTTATTGTATTTCCCATGTTTCTCTCTATTTTTTCTTAGGACATAAATTCTTTCCCTGCCCATAGATCTTATAGGAAAGGTTGGTCCCCTAATTTGCTTATGATATCACCCTTTATTTCTAAATAACATCCATTTTGAATATTGTTTTCATATATGGTATGAGATATTGGTCTGTACCTAGTTTCTGTCAAATTGCTTTCCAGTTTTCAGCAGTTTTTGTCAGATAATGAGTTTTTATCACACAATGTTGGATTTTGGGGTTTATCAAACAATAGGTTACTATGGTCATTTACTACTGTATATTGTGTACCTAAATTATGTCACAGGGCCACCATTCTATCTATTAGCCAGTACCAGATTTTTTATGATTCCTGCTTTTTTATACAATTTGAGATCTGGTACAGCTAGACTACCTTCCCTCATGGTAGAAATTATTTTCTCTGAAAAGACTGTGGTAAATTTCTTTTGGAAGAGGGAGATAAGGAAATTTTCCTTTAAATACTTGTAGGCTTCTCAGAAGACAAAGACACAAGCATAGCCAGAACTTGGCAAATCAGTTGTTTACAGGGCCAAATTAAATGCAGTAAATCACTTGTTCTATGTCAGCTCTGATGTAACCATGAGTCCATGCAGTACCATTCCAATTTAAAGACTGGGTTGATACCAGTGACAATATTGGAATGAAAATGACTAAGTAAGAATTGCTGAATGAAAAGTTTACTGGATTTGTAGTCATTAAAAGATGCAATCCATTTAGCTATTTACTAGTTTATGTAGCCATGGGCAAGTAATTAGTTTCTCAGAGACTTAGTTTCCTCATTTGGAAAGTGAGAACAATGGTTGTTTCATACCAACCTCATAGGTAAGTTTTAAACAAAGTGCTTTGGAAATCTTAAAGCACTATAGAAATCTATCATTGCAGCTATCCTATTGGCATGTAAGACCAAGGGCCTTCAGATTTTCTTTGAAAAAAAAATTCTGTTCAGTTCAAATTCCTCCTCTCTTACCTCCAGCTCATTTCATCTTAACATTATGGGCTAAAATGTATTCTGGTCACACAAGCCACTTTAACATCTTTTGTTTTTAATCTTTGCAATGTAGGAGAACAAATTTAACAATGAGATTCCACTTCTGCTCCGCATATGTGGAATAATTAAATTTGTATCACGCCTTAGAGTTGGATCTGCCATTTGAAGGGGAATGTATCAATTGGACACGTACCCCATGCATCCTGGTCTGCAAATAAGGCAGTTTGGAGAAAAAATCCACAATGTATTATCTCTCACCTAAGCAATATTCACAGAGAAATCATCACTTAGTAAAAGACAGATCTCTTCAGTCCTGGTATTATTTCTGTATAAAAGAGGCCATGCAGAGAGGGGAAAATTGATTGAGATGGGAAAGCTAGATCATAGGATCCATAGTCTGGAAGAACTGAGATAGAAGATAGTAACTGGACCTCTGATTTCATTGGTATAGAGGACTCCTTGACGGGGAAAACTCCTCTACTAATGCAGGCCAATACGTACAAACATACATACATACATGCATATATACACACCCATATTTTAAAGCGCTGAGAGTTCAAGTGACTTGGCCAGGGTCACACAGTCACCATATATCTGAGATGGGACTTGAACCCGGATCTTCCTGGATCTGAAGTTGTATCTCTCTCCACTATGCCACACTGATCAAAAGAGATATTAAAACATAGAATGTTAGAGAAAGTATGGACCTTAGAGAGTATTTGATCACATCCCTTCCCTGCAATTGGCCCAGTCCTACCCACAAACATATGATGGCCAATAATTAAAATGATGCCTAGAAAGTACCAAGATCATAAACATGGAAAATATTTTATCAGGGCCTTGAGCCAGATGCTCTGGTTGTCAGACTAGTGCCACTAAAACTATACCATGGCTCTCTCAGACATAGGGATGGATCAGTATTTCTTATTTAGGTACTAAAGAACATGTGAAAAGACACAACTCACAAAGCAACTTATTTATGTTGGTTAAAATGCATACATTTTTATACACTTCAATTAACCAAAAAATGCATAATGCAATTACTAATAAGTCATCCTCTGTAACTGATTACCATAGTCAAAGATGAGCAAAGAGAATTTCCATCCCTGGCCCCATGTATAAAGTACGAAACATGTGCTCAGGGCTGACAAAACTAATGAGACATTGAGGAAGCAAAAAATTATAAAAGGACTTTTTTCACTTCTTGTTTTCTCCCCAACATAAAATACATTGAACAAACAGCATAGGAAATAGTAACAAGATGCACTCATAGGGAAAAGCCAGGAGACACATATCTCTTAAGTACCTACTATGTGTCAGGCTCTGTGCTAAGTGCTTTATAAATATCTCATTTGAGTCTCCTAATAATCTTGTGAGGTAGGGCCTATATGGGGATAATATCCAATTTTATACATAAGGAAGCTGAAGCAGACAAAGGTTAAGTGATTTGCCCAGAATCATATAGCTAAGTGTCTGAAGCCAGATTCAAACTCAGGTCTTCCTAACTCTAGATTCAGCTCTCTATCCAAGAAGGGCTGACCTTGATTGATATTAGGATATGTTACTTGGTCTGCTATTATTCTTCTGTAGATACTGTCACACTTGTGTGTCCTTTGATAGTTTGCAGGCTCCCTAGTATAGAAATCAAAATTTTAGATCCAAAGCATAAAATGTTATCTATCATAAAAAGATGATTCCCCTAAAGTCCTAGGTTCTAATTCCATATAAAAGAGGTAGAATGATCTGTGGTAAAGAACACTGGAATGAAAGTCCCCTGTCTTAGTACTAACTAGTCACATAGACTGGAAGTCATTATACTTCCTTATACATTCTTAGTACCACTACCTAACTGAGAATATACATGAGATATACTCTCCCATATGTCACTCAACCATGAGTGGGGGGAGTGTACATATACAGAGAATATCTGTCACCAGAAATTATGTGCAAAGACAGTAGACATGGGAATTTATGTGACCAGGGTATATGTGAGAAACTCACAATCCTGATGCTGTGGGACCCTGTTTACCATAACATCTATGGGAAGGTTTTGCATACTTAGAATGGGGACTCTAACAGTTGAGATGCAAGCAATTTCAACATTTATTAAGCACAACATAATGTTGGAAGGGACCTCAGAAGTCAACTCACCCAGTACGACAAATTGCAAACAAATGGACAAATAACTACTGTGTGACATTTTCATCACTGTGACAAAGAGCTCATTACTTCACAATGAAGCTTATTTCATTGTTGTACACCTGTAGTTATGAGAAAGCTCTTCTTTATTTTAAGCTGTAATCTACTTCCAATACCTTCGTCCAGGGGTGGGGAACCTGCAACTTTGAGGCTACATGCGGCCCTCTAGATCGTCAAGCTTGACCCTTTCACTGAATCTAAACTTCACAGAACAAATTTGTTCTGAAATTTGTGAAGCTTGTGTATCCAAACTCTGAAGTTTGGAATTAGTCAAAGGGCCACTCTTGGCTAGTAAATTCTTAGAAGCAGAATTTTAATGTAGGTCTTAAAAACTCTTAACATGGTTAAACTCTTTCCATTGTGCCATGGTATTCTAGAATTTTAAGAATTGCCAGCAGCCTAGTCCCCTGAAGGGGAACTGACCTGTGCTGGTGACCCTTTGTAGCTTTAATATTCCATGTTCTAAGGTTCCTTAACATTCATAATGTTTTATATTTAGTAATTCAACATTCTACATTTGTTGGTGCATTCTAGATCCGGTAGTTGTCACTAAACCTGAGGAGAAATCCACTTATGGGTGACAGGAAGCTGAAAAAGGGCCTCAAATACAAGTCTAATCATATGGTGGTCTAGTCACATGCCCTTTGGGTGAGTCTGCTCCTATAAGTAAATGTCTAATGTAATGAAGGGACTTGGCTTTCAACCTTACACCATGTGCTCAATGTTAATTATTGTTTCCAGGTTGCTCACTGCACTCCTAAAAAAACCCACAAAAACACAAAACAACAGCAACAAAACAACTGGCTACTGAGCCAGAAATGAGCATGAGCATGTATACAAAAGTCCCACAAAGGTGACTCAGCCTATTCTTTCCTGCTTCTTTGCATTCAAGGAGCAAAGGCTGCTTTAAGTCTCCAGGTGAGAGAGAGAGAGATTGAGATAAATGGAGAGAGAGACAGAGAGAGAGAGAGAGAGAGAGAGAGAGAGAGAGAGAGAGAGAGACAGAGAGAGACAGAGAGAGACAGAGAGAGACAGAGATATAAAGAGACAAACAGAAAGACAGACAGACAGAGACAGAGAGGCAGACAGAGATAGAGACACCATGGCATGATGGCTTACTTTACTTACCAGGGTCAAGATAAAGTCCTGAGCTCATAGTCTAGGTATTGTTTCTCGTTTTCTTATAGCTTTTTTTTTTTTCCTGCCTTAGGAGGAGTGTTGTATGTAGGATAGACCAGGCTGTGATCTTGTGTGATTTCCAAATGTCTGGGGATATGAATTTATGCTAGAACTTTCCAGTAGCACAGCCCTAAGGAATAACCTGGAAGATCCAGCTCAGAAATGAATTAGAACAATAGCTAAGATGCCACTATTTGGAGCAACTTCTTTCTTCATTGTTTCAAATTCAGAAATGAACTTGAGGGAGATAAATGCTTTATAGAAACTACTTTAAACTGGAACCTACTCTTCCCAGGAACTGAGTTGTTACAGGAAGAGAGTGCCTCAGTTCAAAGAAAAATTTGTACTTCTGAATTATCCCCATAAACAGCTTTGCTTATTGCTTGTAATTGGCTAAACGAATGGGGACACTAATGTGGAGGTTATCAATGACATTAAGGAAGAATAGTAATTATAACTTGGGATTGATATTGGTGAAAACATTAGAATTGGGACTTGAGCTAATAATACAAAGAAATTGCCCCAGAACTCCATAGGAAACCTTTAGAACCCTAGGTGCAGCCTTTCTTTGGGAGCCCAACTTGCCAGTGAGATGTGGGAATTGTCTCTAGCATTAGTTTATAGACAGGATTATTCTAAGGGACCTGGCTCAGTGTAAGCAGAAGTTGGGATACGAGCCCCATTTTTTATGATAGCTACACAGCATAAACTAGAGGTAAGAAACTAAAGAAGACTTTTAAACAAAAGAGACTGAGGTGGGAGCAACACATTAAGAGCTATATATGATTTTCAATAAGGTCAATATAAAAATCATCAGGCCACTAACTGTATAGAGTAAATGAATGTTAATCTCTAATAGTTGGACTCTCAATCTCTGCCATTTTAATGCTGCCCATTTCACCTTGCTCTTCTGTGTCTATGTGAGAATTCCTCCTTGCCCTACAATATTATTAAAGCTATGGGTTTAAATGCTAGTTGCCTATCTCTGAACTCACTTTAATGTTCTCAGGTGGGTTTAAACTATTAGTATACATTTTTCATGGAGTTTGGTTCCTTTTAATATTGAAATGGTAGGGTAATGTCTTGGACCTTTTCCAAACCATGTGCAAGCATGCAGACAAATCTCAGCCCTCATGCCTCGTCTCTTCACCAAGGTTAAAACAACATTGTCAGGCATCCCTCTCCACAACAGCAGTCAATAGTATTAATGGAATATGTGCCAACCCAGGTCATCCCAATGTATCAAAGCACCCTGCAGCATCTTTGGGAAGCAATTTCCTCCACTCACAAATTCTATTCTTTTTCCCAGCTTCAATTCCAAATGATTCTCTCTGATGCATAGAGGAAAGAATTGAGTTGCCAGACAGCTCACAATTGTGCCTGGGTGTTTGGATTGAGTGGGGTTAAGTGTAGAGACAATTCTCATACTATCAATCAGTGAGAAAAACTACACCTGCCCTAGCTCATGTGAAACCCTAGAGATAAAAACTTTATTCTAAGTGGAAATTAATTGAGTTTGTCGGATGGTTCCTACTGCATTAAACACACACCAGGTCAGCAAAAGTGCAGAAATAAAGACAATAACAATTTTTTTTTTTCATAATTGAAAAGCTTTTTAGCAGAGCCAGCACAAGCATCTCATTTCTGTTGCCCAGGGTCTCTGTTCCCACAATTCCTTTATGAAACTTTCAATGAGCATCTTTGGATCTAATCTGGGAAAACAAACACTATATATGGAAACTTCTAATTTCTCTCTTTCCTTTCTCAGAATGAGGTTTATGGTAGTCCACTGTTAAAATTCTTTAATAACAACTCTAACTAGATGAACCACAGGGCCCAGAAATAGGCTAAAAATAAAAATAAGACCTTTAGGTAGATGAAACAAGCATTATGAAGATCATTCCCTTAGATGAAAACAGAATTTTTTAGGATCTTACAGGGAACCAATTTCTTCTTAACATATATATATAGACATATATATTTCCAATTAGTTGTATTTTTGTTTTTGGTAGCAGATGTGGGGGGTGGAGTAAGAGGCTAAAGTTTGAACATCCTAACTCTAGTAGACCCTGAGAAGATATCACCTATGTCAGTCTATGACAAAGAGGACTCACAACATCTTAGAGTTGCTAATTACCTCACAGGATGATGATTATGGGTATGGAACAATGGAATATAAATAGAGAATTGCTGTTGTTTGGAGATAATGTAGTGGCATGAATCAAATCAAGGAGAATGTGGAGGCAATGATATAACTGAGGAATTCATGAGGGAGTATAAATGGTCTCTGGGCATGGATTAGTGAGGATCTCTAGCAGTTTGTGGTTTTCCTATTGTGGAGTCTCAAAAATTTTGTAGCTGAATCCGTAGTGGATCTCTTGGACCTTTTCTTCACAAAGTTTAGTTACAGATAAACATAGTAGATTGGACTAGGTGATCTCAAAGCTTCCTTCCAATAGGTCAGGGCATCTAAGTACCACTAATGTTGGTTTTCCTTCAAATAGTGCTACTACTGATCTATCCAATTCTTTTCACTACATCCATTTTCTTCTGTAAATCTTCCACAAAGGGTTCACTCCATGTGTTAGGGGACTTTCAGTAGGTCTCTTGAAATTATATGAATACCAGTGGAAGGTACAGACTGTCCATTGGTTATTCCTAGTTCTTCTTATACATTTACCATAGTTGTATCACCTTTAGCAATCACCTAAATCACCTAAAAATGAATTGGTTGAACTAGATAATCTACAAGACACTCTCCAACTGTACACACTCTGATCTTCCATTCGCATTTGCTACCCTGTATGCAAATATGCAACTAATATATCATAGTAATAACATATCTCTATATTTCACACAACCTATAGACAAAACATGTCTATGGGTATGCACATGAATTCTAGACATACAACTTTCCTTCTGAGATGAGTTTGTTGTGTATGTATAACAGGGACAGAGGTGCACACTGAAAAGAGTGCCAGATTTTAATTCAGATGACCTGAGTGGTTCAAATATCTATTCTACCACACATGACCCAAGTGACCTTATAAGAACTCTTTTGCCTCTCTTGACTTCAATTTGCCCATCTGTAAAATGAAAGGAATTGGACAAATTATTTCTAAAGTATCTTCCAGTTCTAAATCCATGGTCTTATCTTCCTGTTACTGACCCTACATCTCTCTGACAATAAATTTTTTTTCTTCTCTCCTATGAAAATTTTCAGCGATGATTTACTGCAGTCCAGTAGGACCTAACATTTACTTCTCCATTGTCTTTGGTTGGTGCTCAACTTATATTCTTTGAAGAATATGTTATTCCATCACTTATGGACATTTAAGTAAAAAAAAAAACTAGAAAAAACAGTCTTAAAGTACATCATTTCTAATAGCTGGTTGGTCCATTCAAAGCACTGTAATGTTTCCAAATGACAAACTCGTTTAGTTTGTGGCCTATTTCATAAGATTAAAGATCAAGCACTGAAAAGTACCTTAGAGGCCATGTATGGAGTCCTTGCCTCTATTTTAGAGATGAAGAAACTGAGTCCCAGGGAAGCTAGAGCATTTGTCCATATAAGCGTAGGTAGCCATTATCAGAAACTGTGTGTGAACCAGAGATTTCCACAGTGCTTTTTCCCTTACTATTAGCAGTGTCTGTGTAAGAGCTATGTACTGAGGTAGCAGCTTTATAGTTTTTTCATCCAACTATATATTAGTAGGCACAAAAGGAATTATTTTTTCCACATTCTTCTTCTATTCAGATAGCTTGACTGAGTGCTTTAGAGTCATCATCACAGATCTCATTCAGTAGTCTCTCCAAAGTTCTGATGCTTGATATGATCAGGTAAATGTCATCTGAAAACCACAATATCAGTTGAATTTCATAAGTACAGCTAAACAGTGCAGTGGATAGAGTCCTGGACTTGTAGTCAGGAAACCTGAGTTCAAATCTTACTTCAAATGCTTACCAACTATGGAATTTGGGGCAATTCACTTAACTTCTCTTTGCCTCAGTTTCCCCATCTGTGAAACGAATATCATAATAAAACCTTCCTGGCAGCATTGTTAGAGGAATAAAGTGAGATAATATTTTTGAAATATTTAGCAGAGTATCTGGTACATAGTAGCCACTTATAAATATTTGCTAAATCTGATTCATATCTAGAAAGATTCTTCTATTTGGATTCTGTATGGTCTTCCTTCATGACAGTGATTTGTCTATTTGTTGAGCATGTCTATTCTACCTGCTTTATAACTGACTTGATATTAAAAATCAAAGGACCGGGGGGCAGAGTCAAGATGGCGGCTGGAAAGCAGGGACTGGCATGAGCTCCCTGCCAAGTCACTCCAAAAACCTATAAAAATGGCTCTGAACCAATTCTAGAACTGCAGAACCCACAAAATAGCAGAGGGAAGCAGAGCTTTAGCCCAGGACAGCCTGGAGGGCTCTGGGTGAGGTCTTTTGTGCAAAGAGCTGGGAGCCGAGCTGAGCAGAGCAGAGCCCGGTGTAGGCTGCGCAGACAAACCAGACCAGGGGTCAGGCGGGGCATGTCCTAGTGCCCTGAATCGGTGAGCTGTGGCAGTTGCCAGACTTCTCAACCCACAAACACCAAAGACAACCAAGAAGAACTGCAGAACCCACAAAATAATGGAGGGAAGCAGGGCTCCAGCCCAGCACAGCCTGGATGGTCTCTGGGTAAGGTCTATCCCTCACGGATCTGGGAGGGGAGCAAAGCGGAGCAGAATGGAGCCCAGCATGGGCCCAAAAGACCAACGAGAGCAGGAGCTGGGCAGAGAGGGCCCTAGCGCCCTAAATCAGTGAGCTGCAGCAGTTACTAGACTTCTCAAACCACAAACACCAAAGACAACAGAGAAGGTTAGTAGGAAAAGCTGCTGGGAATAGGGTCATAGAGTTCTCCATTCAGCTACCACCCTGGGGGCAGCAGAGGTGGGGCAGTTACAGAACTACAGTTGCAGTTGCTTCCAGCACCAGGCCCACCTAGTGGGAGGAATTAAGTGACAGATCAGAGTAGGAGTGCAGAGCATGCTGAAGATCTGAGTCCAGTTTGGGTTGGGGGTTCCTGGGGAAGGAGGAGTGCTTGTGTGGCAGAGCTGGCATATCCCCCCAAGCTTGGAACATTGTACTCTTCACTCTACAAGCAGTCATACCCCATTAAAAAACTCAAGGGGCAAGTAAGTTGGCTGGGAACATGGCCAGGCATTGAAAACACACCCAGATTCAGACTCGGACTTTGGAATCTTTCTTTGGTGACAAAGAAGACCAAAACATACACCCAGAAGAAGTCAACAAAGTCAAAGAGCCTACAACAAAAGCCTCCAAGAAAAACATGAACTGATCTCAGGCCACGGAAGAGTTCAAAAAGGATTTGGAAAAGCAAGTTAGAGAAGTAGAGGAAAAATTGGGAAGAGAAAGAGAAGGATGAAGGGAAACCATGAAAAACAAGTCAATGACTTGCTAAAGGAGACCCAAAAAAATACTGAAAAATATACTGAAGAAAACAGCACCTTAAAAAATAGACTAAGTCAAACAGCAAAAGAGCTCCAAAAAGCCAATGAGGAGAAGAATGCCTTGAAAGGCAGAA
>JAQQSZ010000553.1:0-15849 GCA_028646595.1 Phalanger gymnotis | reverse complement strand
GGAGCTGAGGTGCTAACAAGCTACTCCTCCTGGGTTAGATTCATTGTGCCGGTCCTCCGGGGTGTTGCCTAGCAACCCATTTGCCAGTTGCTGCAGCCCTGAAGACAGTCTGAATCAGCAGTGACAATGACCCAAGCTGCATACTCCATCTCCACAAAGCACAATGGTTAGTTGATGGCCGGGCCTGGGCTGTACAAAGCTTGAGGTTCTTGGGCCCTCATTAGAAGAAGTCCAAGCAGTAGGCAGGTTCTCGTGATAGGTGAGGGTGGGGTGGGGTTGTTACCTTGTCTTTTAGACTCTCTCCCTGGAGATGGACCATGTTATGGTTTCCATGTGTGGTCACATAAGGGGATGTGGAGGAAACCTCTGTAGTCTCATGCAAGTCATTCAACCTGGCTGGGATTCATTTTCCTCATCTGTAAAATGAGGTTGTGGGATTAGGTGGCATCCTCTAAGGTCACTCTCACTTCTAGTTCTATGATGCTAAGATCCTTTGTTCTTCTGAGGGAAATGAGAAATGAAGCAATGAGGATCCCATTGGCATGACCCAAGAGGTCAATGGACATTTAGACTCAAAGAATCCCAGATTTGAGTGGGATAGCAGATGGTATCTATCACAAAAGGTTTTCAGGATTGGAATATAGTCCAACCTATGCTCAGAAATGAATTTACAATATGAGACACCCATCACATGATTCAAGACTCTTCCTTGACAAGACAGCCTCTGTCCCTTTGGGATAGCTCTCATGGCTAGGAAGTTTTTGCTGATATCTATCCTAAATATGTCTCTCTGAAGCACCCACCCTTAGACTGGGGAGTATAAGTCTATTCTTTCTTCCATTCAAAAAGCATTCAAATACTTGGAGACAGTCATTAGCTCTCTCCTGAGTCTTCTCCTCTCCAGGCCTTCCATAGTTAGTTTCTTCAGTCGGCCCTCACACATCGCCCACTCAAGGCCCTCCTCTGGGCTCTCTCCAGTCTATGAATACATCGGTTAAATGGTGAGACCCAAGTTGATCCAACCTTTGCACAGAACATGAATCTCTTCCTTCTCCAGATGAGCATGGCGATGCAGCCTTAGTTTAGGAGGAATCACTATCACCCATTTTAAAACAGATCCAATTTGTCCCAGAGCAAAAAGAATAATCTACATTTGTTATAATTTGAGCTACCATGGTTGAGGGTGGGTGAGGGAGAGAGCCATGCCAAACCTGCTGCGTGGACCTCTCTGCACTCACTCCACCTGGTTCAACTGTCCAGATCCCTCGTGACCATGCACTGGAGAGTGATTCAAAGAGCTCTGAGTGTGGAGTCACAGAAATTAGAGCTAGAATGGGACCTCAAGGGTCCCCTAGACACAACCCCCTTATTTTACAGGTGGGAAAGGGAAGTGATTTACCCAAGGTCACCCAGGTGGCATGAGTGGCACTCTGGCCTCTGACCTGACATTCTTCATTCTTTCCCTTATGCCTGCTTCCTCCAGCTGACCTGGGCTGGAGTTCTAACTCCAGCTCTGTGTGACCTGGAGCAAGTCTCTAGCCTTTGTTTTCTCATCTGTAAAATGGAGTTAATAATGCTTGTACTGCCTACCTTACAGTACTGTTGAGGAAAGTGACTTGTAAACTCCATGGCTTTATGGAAAAGGGAGAGAGAGTGACGATGATGATGATGAGAAAACATAGGACATATCTAAGGCCTGGGAAATAGATCAGTCTAGCTGAGTTATGGGTTTATATATATATATGTGTGTGTGTGTGTGTGTGTGTGTGTGTGTGTGTGTGTGTGTGTGTGTGTGTGTGTGTGTATACACATACATATACATATAGTTATATAGTTATACTAATCATATAATCTGTGCATAAGAATGGAAAAGAAGATTAGAGGCAGATTTGAGTGCTAGACTGGGGAGAATCCAAACTTTGGGCAATGGGGAACCAATGAAGGTTATTTAGGGGAGGCTCATACTATAGTGGACAGAGCACTGGACCTGAAGTCAAGAAGATCTGAGTTCAAATTTGGCCTTAAGACGCTTGCTGCCTGTGTGGCCCTGGGCAAGTCACTTAATCACTGTTTGCCTCAGTTTCCTTAACTGCAAATGAGGATAATTATAACATTTACTTCCCAGGGTTATGAGAATCAAATGAGATATTATATGCAAAATGCTTGGAAAACCTTAATAAGCTATGTAAATGCTAGCTATTATTAATATTTTGTTAGCATTATTTTGACTACTCTTACTAATCCCACTTTATTTCCACCGATGACAGAAAAAAGCTCTAACTTTTTTCCCCTGGATCTCCTCTCAGACCACTGACTAGATGCCACCCAAAGATGGCTCCAGACCAGAATGGCCAGCAGGGGCATCATAGAGAGTGATCTGTCTCAGGTACCCCTTCCTCATGGTTGATTTCCTCTGACTCCCAAATTCTAAAAGGAGTTGGAGGAAGGAGGTGGCAGAAAAGTGGAGGTGGCAGAGTCTGAGAAAGGGGTGCCAAGACTCCAGGATTCTGGGATGGTGCACTAGAAAGAGGAGAGAGCAGGGGCAGTAATGATGCAAGAGACAGGGTGGCAGAGGGGAAAATGCAGACATCAACAGCAGAGAGGAAGCTTGCCCCTCAGATGCTGGCACCCTGGGACAAAGCCTCACTAACGCAGCTCTGGTTCTGGCTCTGTTTTAAGAAGTCATGTAATTAGTGTAAGTCATTAAATCATAGACTCATCGAGAGTTCCCTTGCAGAATGTGATCCCTGAGGGTTTCCATGACTGGCTCCCAGGCAAGTTTCTCAAAGCATATTGGTTTCCTGCTTTAATGGACACACACCTATTTAGTAGAACCCAGATGCCTCATTTGTGCTTGCTATCTTCTTCCTAATTCTCATTTATTGTTATCTTTATTAGTTGCACCTCTTAACAACGGCAAGTGTGGGAGACAGTCAGGAATAAGCAGGGCTGGAGGGGACTCCACCAGAGGTCATCTAGTCCACTCCCACGCCTTCGCCCAGCTAGGCACAAGATTGCTAATCTCATTATGGAAGTCTTCCGGGGAATTAGATTCCACAGTTTCTTGATCACTTACAAAACGAGCCACAGGAGGCTGAAAAGCTTGTATGGAGTAATAATCCTGTCTGCCTGTCTTCCCTCTTAGGGATATGGGGATGGGTCATTAACACATTTTGAGGAAGAGAGATACAATAGGAGTATCATGGGAATTCCTTCCCTTTGATTTGTTGCTTATGATTTCTCCTACTTAGGGAACTCCCAGGAAGGAATCTCCCTCTACCAGTGTACATCACTTCCGGCTCTGCTACTTAGGTTGTTAGAGAGATGGCCTGCACCAAAGGAGGAAGCCTCTTGCCCAGGGTTACAGAGGCATCAAAGGCGGGATTTGAATCCAGGACAACTTCGTGAATCTGAGGCCAGATCTCTCTCCCTGATTTCATGTTGCCTCTCCTGAGCATCATGGGGTTATGAATAATCCAACCATTTGTCAATTTGGTACAAGAACTGGGAAGTTGCCATCATTTATTAACAACTATGATAGACCGATTCAAACAGAGGCCACTCTTAACAGGGTGCTAGTCTTAGAAAACCTGGCTGGGGTCCATCTTTTCAAAGAAGTCATGACATCCAACTGTCTATTGAGATGGGAATCTCTGAGGAGGCCAGCATTTCCAATGCCCCCATTTGAGATACATACGTGGAATCAGTGTCCTTTTCTTTCTTCCGTATTCCAAAGGCCTTCCTTGTACGTTTTTTCAATCCTGTATAAAAATAAGAGAAAAGATAGATTAATAATCCACTTATCACATCCCTTTTTCCAGGTGTGATACATTCCCTTACCTTAGATACTTGAAGAACAGGCATGGTTTAATTAAGATAGTTCAATCAACAAACATCTATTAAGTACCTACTATGTGCCAGGTACCATGCTAAGCACTGGGCATACACAGATGAAAATTAAACAGCCTTGCCCATAAGAAATTTATATTCTATTGGGGACAAGACATGTAGGTATGTGTGTATATACATATATATATATGTATGTATATATATATATGTATATACACATATATATGTGTTGTTGATGTTGATGTATTCCAAGGAAAGAATCCTGAAGTGCTCTATAAGTCATTTCAAGAATTACTAGTGGGAAAATCAAGGCCTGGCCTATCTAATGGGTCTGCTTGGGTTTGGAGATGATTCGAAGAAGGGTTTTCCCTCAATATCGGGCACTATTAATAGTAGGGGAACTAAAGACACCTTTGGTTCCACGTAAAAGCCTGAACTGTGTCTTGGAACAAGCTAGAGATTCCAAGGGAGAGGGAGAAAGAGAGAGAGAAAAAAGAGAGAGAGAGAGAGAGAGGAGAAAGGGTGCTTCAGATGAGAGGATCAGCAGGCCAACGCAAAGGCTGAGAGCCTCATACACGGGAACGTTAAGAAAGCACGTCAATTGCACTACAGCATGAGGAAGAGGGGCAGTAAGTTATAAGGATGGAATGGCAGACTGCGAAGGGCTTTATCTGCCACGAGAAGAGCTGGTGTGGAGGAGAGGGAAGCCCTGGAGGTGAAAACATCATAGTCATCTTCGATTTTACTTGCTTTGTTCACGGTCCCTTTTATCTTCCATATCGTATTAATTGAGGAACGCTCAGGTAGAGAATGGGTGGCAAAACCCTTAAAAGCAAGGGGCTGTTGTAGGGGAGGAGACGCAGGAAGCAAGAATTATTTTGGAAAGAGTAACCGCGGATTGCCAATCCCATGCTGAGCCCCGCCTCATTAGTAACGGCAGGAAATGGCACCATTTGCTCAACAACATTCTTTCACAACAACTTTGGGTAGTAAAATGTTCAAATGAGCTTCGTTTTCAAAAGGAGTTTCTGTTAAAACAAATAGCTCCCCCTTAGTGTACTGGGCTGGTTTGCTTCTGATCTGAACTTTATGAAAAAAATACTTAGGTATGCACACACACACACACACACGCACATACACACATGCACACACACACACATGCACGCACACACGCACACACACACACTCGCACACACACGCGCACACGCACACACATGCACACACACGCACACACACACGCACACACACACACACTGCTTGGTATGTTGGCAAGGGGGCAGGATTTAGTAAAATTAGGTCTTGGGTTCAAGACCAGCTTTTGGCATTTATTACAGTGTGCTATCAGGTAAGTAATGACCTCTCTCTGGGCCCTAGTTTTCTCATTTACAAAATGAGAAGGGTGGAGGAAATGACACTGAGTTCCTTTCCAGCTTCAAATCTAGGACCCTGTGCCACCTCGAGCTTTCCTCACATAAAACTGTTCCCCACTAAAGTCTTTTTTCAATGCCTCATCAGGACCTGAAGGTGAACCTAGATTTCCAAAGACTATTCCAGGGGAACCCAGGCCCTGGCACATCCTACCAACTTCAAATATCCACCTGAGGATGGATCTAGGTGGCCCGTCTCCAAGCCTAGTGAGTTCAACAGTGAATGAATGAATGGAGGGATGGATGGATGAATGAATGGATGGATGGAAAACAAGGTATCAAATGCTTTCTACGGTCCAAGCGCTGGGCTTGGCTAGAGACATGGAAAGAAAAGTGAGATAGTTCTAGCTTTCAGGGTAATCACTCTCTAATTTGGGACAACAAGTAGGAGTGATCAGCACCAGGGCAGAGGGCAAGACTAGGGAGTCTTTAGAGGGCAGTCATAAGGCATACGTGAGGCCTAGTGGCCATCCATTTTACTGGAAGGATTACAGCTGGTTCCTCTCTGCTCATCAAAGCTCTGTGAGCAGCCATGTCTATTCTGCAAAGGGAGTGGGCCAGGGGCTGATAAGAGGGTGGAGGGTCATGGATCCATAACCTCTGGGAAGGCAGGTCTCAGAGTAAGAGCAGAGGGGCACAGGGGACACTCTGGGCTTTCTTCCCATGGAGGGAGAATTGAAGGCTAGCCTCCAGCCAGAAGGTGATGTCAGCCAGGAATGTCAAGGATCAGGGGATGTCTGGGCAAGGGGCAGGCTGGGATGGGTATAAAGGCTCCTCTAGTCTGCTCCACTGGGCTTCCCAACTCCCCAAGGGCATTGTGACAGCTGATTCAAAGTTTAGAGAAGTCCCTGGTTTCATGAAGCTTACAATAGAATAGGATGATAATATATGTATAGACAGATGTATCTAGATAATACATGCTATTCCAATTTCTTAGTAAATATTGACTAAACTAAAACAAAGAGCACTTCTGATAATGTACTTCACCTGACAAGCCCAACATCATAGCCCCAGAAAGCCTCGCCAGGCTTGGATGGTTCTTAGAAAGGGCCTTTGAAATCACCTATCACAATCTCTTCATTTTACAGATGGGGCTCCAAAGCCCAGGGGTAGGGATGTACGTTTAAATGCTGAGACCAGAACCAAGGTTCTTTTGACCTAGAATCCAGTGGGCTTTCTGTGACATGGCCATGGGCACATCACAACCTCTCTGGGTTCCTTTGGGCTCTTCTAACCTATACAAAGTGTCTTTGAATTGATAGGGTGTCCAAAATCAAGGTCTTGGTCACTGCCCACCCAGCTGCCAGGATCCTGCCTCTAGGCTGCCAGAGAGAACAGTCCCTTATCCCTCTTCCTAATTGTAGCTCTGCTCCAGGAGGCATGGAGGGCTTCAGGTCAGTGACAGTTTCATAGCTGGATACTGTCTTATATAGCTCAGTGATGGAACAGACAACAATACCAAGACTTACTTGGTGGGCTGTCCTGTATGGCTACATAGATTTCTTTCTTTCTTTTTAAAAGACTGTACCTTAAAAAGACCTGGCCTCAGTGCAATGAGTTAATATTCCAGGGAAGTTGTTACTTTAGAAAAAAGAAAAAAAAAGATGGACTGGCATCTTTTTTTCTTGGTCCAGAAATATCTCACAAATCTTTTAACCCAATCCCTTCATTTAACAAATGGGGAAACTGAGGCCACAAAGTAGACAGTTTAATTGTCCTCTTCTGTGGTCACTTTCACATTTGAGTCACTCCAGATTAAAGTTCATTGGTGGGGGGATGGGTGGGAGTGGAAGGATCCGCAGGGCATTCTGGACCACATACTCATTGGTGTGGGGAATTTCTGGTGTGTAAGCTCCCTTCTCTGATGTAGATGAGTAATTTTAGAGTTAGAGAGATTCCTGGAGGGCTGAGGGGTTAAGTGACCCACCCAGGGTCACATAGTCAGTCTGGCTCACAGGCAAGATTTGGGCTCTCAGACCAGTCCTCCATCCATTATGTTAAGTCACTTCTCATCAAAGTCCTTGCTGATTTCATTTGGAGTCTCTTTCCAACATCTCCTCAGAATGAGTGACATCTCTATCCTCTTTGATAGGTGTTGATGGAGAAATTCCATTACTTTCCAAGTGGTCTCTGCATCTCTGTGTTTACTGCAAGCTCTATCTGGGGAGATGGCCAAGTGTCCTGCTAAGGGATGCTTCTTCCCTTGGGTGCTCCACAAAGCCAGCTCCTTGCCTCTTCTAAGCAGGGCTTTCTATGAGCCCCCCTCTTTCATTTCACTGTCATATTTTTAAATCTCCCAATTTTGTTTCTGTTAAGAATCCCATAGAATCACAGAGAGTTGGAAGGGACCTCAATGGCCAATCCATAGCTAAAGAAATCCCTACTATAACATATACGTGATGAGTGATTGTCCAGTCTCTGCTTGCAGATCTCACTGGATAAGTGGAAAGCCCACCAGCTGTCTAGGCAGAACATTCCACATTGGGATGACTCTCAATGTTAGGAAGTTTTCCTGATATCAAGCAGCAATCTAACTATCTGCGACTTCCTCTCGTTGTTCCTGGTTCTAGAGACCTTGGAGAACAAGCCTCCTATTTCTTCCATGTTCCAGTCCTCCAAATAAAACTATCTATAATGACAAGAAATGTGGTTCAATTGTCTCCTGTAGAATGTCAATTCCTAGGATGGCACATAGAGACCAACAGTGGGATCCACAGAGATCAGCATTTAATTTGTATTGATTGACAATCTAATGACTTGTTTATGCCTTTTCACCAACATCCACTGCTTATTCTTTGTATTTCTATCCCTAGCATTCTGCACAGTATCTAATACATATAAAAGTCTCTAAAATACTTACTTCTTGACCAAAACAGAAATGGGAACTGGGAAACATCTGCATTTTTTAGCCTTGTTTAATAAGATGCTATGGTTAAGAAAAGGGTGCCTGATAGGCACTACTCTCCTTGTGACAGAGCTGGGCTGGTCCTAAGACAATACACACGGACACACATATGCCTAAAGTCTGTAAGATGAAGACACTAGACCAAATGATCTCTCAGGTCCTTTCCTGCTCACTAAGATTTTAAAGTCTGTTATTCTCATGGCTTCCCACTCATCATGCCTGCATAACGATGGGCTAACTTTTAACTTTCGTAGTTACTAACCCTGACTGCCTGGTTTCCATTGTACTGCTGAAGAGCCAAGCCTGCACTTACGGCAGTCATGGGGTAGCATGGTAAGCCCCCTATGCCCTGCTGAGTCATCAGAAGACTACAGCCTACAGCATATAGCTGAGGCTTTTTGAGTCTCCTTAGAAAAACCTGTATTAATGTTACCATTGGTCCAACCATTCTCAACAGGAAAATGAAATGGGTGAAAATGCCCATTGCCCAGATTACAACAGGTAGCTGAATGCCCAGCTGTGGAAGTAGTTCATTGGTATGTCTGACTTGGACAGGTACTGTGGATGGATAATGAACTGGATTCAGAATGAGGCACATGGATATTAGGAGGGATGGCAAGTGAGAAACTGTGTAGCTGCCAACAACAGTGGAGGTTCTCCATCGAACACGGATCTCCTCTTGGTGATGCAATATGTTTACAAATCCCGGGATATGATTATCTTGGCAGAATGAAAGGGATAGAGGACCTGAGTGGGCAAGGAAAGGATGGCAGCTGTGGCCATTAACTAGTGAAGTGGTACCACAGACGGAATGCTAGACCTGGAGTCAGGAAGACCTGAGTTCAAATATGGCTTCAGATCCTGGGAAAGCCATCTAACCTCTGTCTGCCTCACTTTCTTCCTTGGAAAATGGGGATGATAATAAAGCTGATAAATTATTAAAGTGCTATATAAATGTTAGCTATTATTATTATTAGCAAAGATTACTTGTGTGCAAAGAGGAGCATAAGTGATGTTAATGAGAACATATATGACCAGACATGGAAGTGAAGTTGTCCTCTAGTGAGAATGAGAGACAGCTAAAAGGGTTCATTGTCACTGAAAGGACTAACAAACCAGGCTAGCTGGAGCAGTAAGGCATCCTGAAGAAGAGAGGGGGTGATGAGGGGGCACCACAGTGCATAAAATACTGGGCTTGGAGTCAGGAAGACTCATCTGCCTGAGTTCAAATCCAGCCTCAGACACCTAGGTGAGTGACCCTGGGCAAGTCACCTAACCATATTTGCCTCACTTTCCTCCTCTGTAAAATGAGCTGGAGAAGGAAATGGCAAATTGTTCCAGTATCTCTGCCAACAAAACACCAAATGGGGTCATAAAGAGTTGGACACCACTGAAAAACAACTGACCAAAACAATGACAGTTCATGGTCTCAGTAGAGTCTAAGTGGCATGAGGGCAAGGACTCTCTTCATTTTGTCTTTGTATTTCAGATACAAGCACAGCACCTGAAACCCTGGGGGATGGGAGGGGGAACTTCATACTTCATAAATATCCACTGAACTGAATGGCCCGGAAAAAGCTCAAGGCTTCTGGTCAGTTGGGTAGATACTTTGACAGTGGGTTTATCAGAAAACACAGACAAGAGATAGATAGAGAATAAGGCACTGAGGAGAGGAATCATTGGGAAGAATATCCGTGCCATGGCAATTCCACATCCTCCAAATCCTCAGTCTCATCGCTGTACATTCTCTTTTCATAGAATTAGAAAATCATAGATTTACAGCTTCAAGGGGCCCTAAAGGCCAGCAAGACCAATCCCCTCATTGGACCGATGAGATCACCGAGGTGCTAAATGGCTTACCCAGGGTCACAGAGCTAACATGCATCTCAGTTAGGAAATGGATCATGAGTTACAACTGGAGAGCTCCTTAGAGGTCATATGGATAACTCCCAATTTTACAGATGAGGAAACTCAGGCCCAGAGATATAAACTGATTTGCCTGGATCACATAGACAATAAAAGGGTGGAATTCAAACCAAAGTCCTCTGGGGGTGACTCCAAATCCAGAACTTTTTTCATTGGACCATGAGAATTCCAGGAAGGTCCCCAGCAGGTTGGGTGGATCCCTAATGGAGGACATAGATAAGAGTCACCTGAGGATGGGCAGGCATGGGTTGGTTGTGATCTGCATCACTGGATGGACTGACCCCATTGATGAGATTACAGACCCAATAAAATGTCAAAGAATGCTACAGAGGTATAGCTCACTAAGGTTCTAGATGGGCCATTGTGTGTCACTATCTGGGTATGAAAGGTTAGCATAATTACAACAAAGTAAAATTTTCAGCCTTTAAAATGGCCACCTAAGTATGCCCTCAATTACAAAGACAGTAATGAGGGGAGATGCTACCAGATCATATCAAGAGACTTCTGCCTCTGGGAGTGCTCAGTGCCTTCCGATGACCGATGAATACAATCTGGGGTCTGGTGTACTGAGTGTGATTGGCACTTTTATTGCAACTTGAACTTCAGTGAATTTGGATCAGCTGGAGAAATTCTATCATTTTTGAATCAAGTTGGAACCTCCTATGAAACTCCAAGCACCCTTTGTTATAAGGAATGGCTCCTCCAAAGCCTATGACAATCAAGACAGGAGGCTGCCATATGGGACCAAGGTCAATGCCATTCTGCCATCTCCAGGGTTTGCCTCCTGAAATCCAGATCACAGCCATCCTTGTTCTCAAATGGTGAAGCAATTAGTGTAAGCTCCTTGAGGAGAGTTTTTGTTCTGTTAGTCCCCCACCAGAGGGACTAAGTGTAACTTTGGGTTCTTCACTAATCTTGAATTCCAAAGCAGGGATGCCTGCAGAAATATTGAAGGAGCCTGAAGTATGTGCTGGGTGCCTCGGTTGGTCTGTATGTGTCCCCAGTGATTAGCACAGTGCCCGGCACATAGTAGGCCCTTAACAAAGGCTGGGTTATTGGGATAATTAATTATTATACACTTAGGCTTTTATATTAATCCGGGTGCTACTTGAATGTTCGGACGGTCATCAATATTTCAGTATTTGTATTTACAACCCCTAGAAGGAACAGTGAGAAACATAATGATAGGAGTCAGTCCAGTGCGAATTGCTTATGTCTTCATCCAAGCCCCATGAGTCAGTCTAGTATCTTGGGTGAGCTGAGTCATCTGTTATCTGCTCTGAGGCCACTACTCAAATATAATCATCTTCCAACTGTCACAAGGCAGCTGAGAGTCACTCCCTTGAAGGCACTTTGGCCTCCCAAATGCCATCTTTTATACAAGATCAATCTTCTCTGAAAAACAGCCCTCCTGGGGAAAGGCGGGGGTTAGAATGACAGTTGGCATTCAGAGTCATCCACTGTGACATTTAGAAAACGCCTGCGTGTCTCTCATTCACTGCTCATCTAGGATTTTGTAACCTTGTACTCTCTCTCTCCTCCTCGCCATCTCAGAAGGCAAGAGCTCCAAAGAATCTTCTTCTCCCATCATTTCCTGGCAAGGCAGTGTGGTCTGATGGGCAGAACCTGCCTCTTGAATCAGAGGACTTCAGCCAAACCTCACCTCTCTCTCTTATTATCTGAGACAGTCTCCTCACCTCATTGGGTCTTAGTTTGCTCTTCTGTGAAACGAAGAGCTGAACGTGATGGCCTCTGTCGTCCCTTCCAAATTCAGACCCAGGTTGCTATGACCTGGGTCACAGAACCTCGGTTCTGCCATCACTGACTGCGGGACTCTGGGCAAATCACCTCCCCCTCCCCCTCTGAGCCTCAGTTTACTCTTCCGACACATGAAAGGCCTGGACTCGATGGTCCCTGAGGAGTGTCTGATCCTTTACTCTCTTCTTCATGCCACCAATCTGATCCCCGCGGTCAGGTCTGCCCTAGTCTCCCAAATCACGATTCATTCTCCAGCACCCAGCTCTGGCTCAAATTATCACAGAGGATGTTTGGAGCTACTTCTTAGCCCATCAATCAATCAACATTTATTAAGGGCCTACTATGTGTCGGGTGCTGTGCTAATTGTTGGGAAGAAAAATACAAAAGCAAAAGAGTCCCTGCCCTCAAGGAGTTTACATTCTAATGGGAGATAGTGCATCGATCAACCAATAATCATTTATTAAGCACCTACTATGTGCCAGGCATTGTACTTGGCTCTAGGGATACCAAAAGAGGCAAAAGACAGACCCTACTCTCAAGGAGCTTACAGTTGAATGGGGGATACTACATGCACATATATAGGTATATTTCAGTTAACTAATCAGAGAACAGACATTTATTAAGCACCTACTATGTGCAGGCACTGTGCTAAGTTCTAGGGACACAAAAAGGGACAAAAGATAAGCTCTCTCAAGGAGCTTACATTCTATCAGGATAACAGTATGTGCATAAATAAGAACACACAAAATAAATAAAAGGCAATTATTGGGGAGGGGGAGGGAGCCAGTCCTAGCAGTGAGGTAGATGAGGAAAGGCTTCCAGTAGAAGGTGTCACCGGAACAGAGCTTTGAAGGAAACTAAGCATTCTAAGGGTGAAGCTGAGGTGGGATGGCATTCCAGGCATAGCGACCAGCCAGTGCAAAGGGCCAGCGATGAGAGATGGGATATCATGTGTGAGAAAGGGCAAGAAGACCAGTTTGACAGGAGCACAGTGTTTGGGAAGGGGAGTTGTGTATAGAGAAGCTGTAAAGGTCATTTGGAATGAGGTTATGAGCAATTCAAAAGTAAAAGAGAGGAGCTCAGACACCCTCAGGTGAAAAAGATTGGAATCTACCCTTTTTAGGAACAGTTGGACACTTCTATATGCCTGGAACAGTTTTGCAATGAAAGCCACACTATTCCAGCACCTGGTGCAAGAGGGAGAGCCCTGGGAGGTGAGAGAGTTGACTGGAAGTTGGAAAGGGTAATGGAATCAGTAAAGAATGTAGGTGGTGGCCCCAGGAGAGGGGCTTTCCTAATGATGGGGGTCTGTAGATTTGGAAAATTAGTCAGTTAGAACTTCAAGGCTCGCCTCTTCACTATGACGATTCTGTGGTTAACGTAGCATTAATACTCCCATTTTACAGATGAGGAAACCAAGGCTTGAGGTTCTAGTGATTTGCAAAAGATCACACAGCTAGGATCATAGGGTTATTGATTTAGAGCTGCAATAAATTTATTAAGCACCTACTATGTGCTGCCAGCACAGTGCTAGGTGCTGGGGATACAAAGACAAGGCATGACCGGCCACAGCATGTGTACTCTTGACCCATTCTCTGCCTTCAAGAAGCTTCCACTCTACTAAAGTCATATCTAATATTTAACAAAAGGTGGAATGTCACACTTCAAGATTTGGAATTTGAGTGGGTGGGTGTTCGTTCCATGGCTGCAGGTCTCCAAGCAGGACTGTCTTCTCAAACGTAGCCTGTACCTCCTCCTCTCTGTTTCCTGAAATCCCTGGTTTCCTCCAAGGCTCACCCAGTGGCCACCTTCTCATGGAATTGTGAGCTCATGTAGGACTTCATGAAGGAGAAATGCTTTCAGATGCTTCACAGGGGATGGCTTTTGTGAGGATTCATGAAATCATGTACATAAGGTACTTTACAAATTTGAAAATGCTATATAAATGCTCATTATTATTATTTCTGAGACAGATGCTAATATTAGAATGGGCAGCCTGGAGAGCTGGGGGCTCCTGCTCCTTGGAGGCCTTCAAGCGGAGGGTGGATGACCCCTTGGCACCATGTAATGATGGGGATGCCTTTGGCCACGGTTGGACTGGACGCTCACTGAGGACCCCTCCAACTCTCAGATTTCGTGGGTGGTTTATCGTTATTGCTGCTGTATCTGGGGAAGATACTAGAGAGGGAAAATGAGTTGAGGCCAGAAATGAATGGGTAGAGGAGAATAGCATGGATTGCCTTTGGGAAACCACGTAGTGATTTTAATGATCCCGAGCTGCGCTCTCAGGGGAACAGGCCATCCTTTTAACACAGTTTTCACCTGGACGTGTGCTACGTGCTGTGGCCGTGAACCTTGGAGCTCCAAAGTCCTCGAACAGTCCAAGATATAGGTGACCCAAAGGTGCGACGGAACGGTGAATGGTGAGTGCAGGGACATTGCCATGGATTTCTAGTGGCTTTAAGGGGTATTGACGCGACATGATTGGAAAAAAATACTAGCTGGGATTTATACAGCACTTTAAAGTATACGAAACACTTTGGATACGCTACCTCGTTTAATCCTCACAACACCCCTGGGAGTGAGGGATGACAGGGATACTGTCCTCATCTTACAGATGAGGAAACTGAGACCGAGAGAGGCTAACTAACTGACCTCCAGGGTCACATAGCAACTGACAGATTGAACTCAGGTCTTTCTGACTCCAAGTCTAGTGTTCTATCCATGACACCACCTGAGAAGAAGGGATGACAGGTGGACAACCTGGTAGCCATGAAACATACATGTGTGTATGTGATATAGCGATGCAGGTCTATGTATGTATGCATACATATGTATACATGCATGTGCGTGACATAGCAATACATATATATATATACAGAATAGGTATAGATTTAGAGTCAGCAGGGGCTGAATGTATGTGTACACACATATGTATATGCTATATGTGCATGCACACACACTATAGAATATATTACATATGTATATGTGATTATATACAATACATATGTCTGCATGTTTGTATACACATGCATACACCCAGGCATATATACATACATATAGCGTATTGCAGATTTACAGTCAGCAGGGACTGAGTGCATATATTTGTGTGTATATATGTATGTATGTGTGTATACACATTCACAGGTGGAGAAACTGAGACAAAGAGTGTTAAGTGACTTGCCCAAGGTCACACAGCTAATAAGTATCTGAGGCCAGATTTGAACTCAGGTCTTCCTGACCTCAGACCTGGTGCTTTATACACTGTGCCCCCTCACTGCCCCAACAACAATGCACACACCCTCCTATAGGAAGTCTTCTAGAATATTGGGGATATCTTCTAGTGAGGATCCATAGTAGAAAATGGGTTAGACTTTCACAGGACGGGAAGGAAGGAAGGAATGAATAACTGGGTTGTGGTCTGCACTGAAGGAGGGATGAGATAAATGACAACACTGGTTCATTGAAGAAGGAAATAAACAAGAAATATTATTTTGCAGGAAGGCAAAGGGCCAAGCTCAGCCATTCAGGGTCTAATTCTCAGAGCCTCAGAAAATGTAGCTCCCAGATTTATCAAAGGAGCAGTTTTGAATGTAAAAGTCAGGATTCACACGGTAGTTACTCCGTGGAGATAATGACTTCCAGAAGCACAAAGGCAGTATTGTTAATACTCTGGAGAACTCTTTCTTTAATGTGCCAGCTGTTTTCAATGCATGTTTTTTTAATTTTAATTTTTTTTATTATTTAATATATTTAGTTTTCAGCGTTGATTTTCACAGGAGTTTGAATTACAAATTTTCTCCCCATTTCTACCCTCCCCCTCACTCCAAGATGGAGTATATTCTGGTTGTCCTGTTCCCCAGTCAGCCCTCCCTTCTGCCACCCCACTCCCCTCCCATCCCCTTTTCCCTTCCTTTCTTGTAGGGCAAGATAAATTTCTATGCCCCATTTCCTGGGTATCTTATTTTCTAGTTGCATGCAAAA